>CM053265.1:33770150-33796803 GCA_028583415.1 Protea cynaroides
GAGATTTGTCGGCCCTTGAAACTGAATAGTCGAGATTTTTTCTTCAACCTCATGAATGATCTCTTTTGCTAGAGCTTCTTTTGTCTTTTTCTTCCAAGAAGAAATTCTGTTATTTCGTTCCTTCCATATATTGTAAACCATGGCATTAAACATGATTTTTGGGACACAAGATATGTCCCTTTTTTTTGAGTTGATTCTGGCTAAGCAAAAGGCTTCAATGTTACAGGATGAAGTTCTTCTCAATCTCGGCTTGCATCTGGCCATGCACACCTCCCAAATGAAGAGAACTCACACTGAAGAAGAAGATGTTTTTTGCGGTCTCCCCCATTTCCACATAAACAACACTGAGATGGGATGACAATATTCCTAATAAATAACTGCTCAGCAGTGGGAAGAGCATCCAAACAAGCCCTCCAAGAAGCAAAAGAGTATTTGGGAATGTTAGCTGAGAACCAAATAGCCTTGGCCCAAGGCATTTTGGGACCACAATTTCTCACTGTATCCCAACATCTTTGATAGAGAATTCCTTTCGAGTGCCATTTGATGTAATGCACTGAATTTTATCCTCATTTTTTGTTGGGTTCCATTGCCAATGATTTAGATCTTCCCAAATGGTTCTTAAACATTAGATGTCACTATGGGGGCAAGCTTTCCAAGAAACCCCATCCCAGTACTCACTAACTTTTGCCATTTTTGTCTCCATCGAAATGAAGGAATGGGCATTTGGAATCCTGTTCCATAAGGTCTCTCCACCTAACCATGGATCTAGCCAAAACAACGTATTCTCCCCCGAGCCCTAAGAGTAATCAACTTTTATTTTCATAGCCTCCCCGTAATTGAGAAGATTTCTCCAAATCCAAGAAAAGTTTTTGGAGGATTTCACTGTCTACACCAAGTTTTTTTTTATGTACTTTCTTTTAGCCCACTGAACCCAAAGATTTTTTTTTGTTTGTTATGATGTTTCATAAGTCCTTCAATCTTCTGATGCCTAGGCCCCCTTCATCTTTAGGAAAGCAGATCTTAGGCCAACTGACATAATGGATCTTTTTTTTGAGATCAGGACCTGACCATAGAAATTTTGCCAAAAGCGATTCTATGTCTGAACAAGTTTTCTTAGGAAGCCCAAATAAGCCTGCCCAATAGAAGTAGCTACCTTGAAAGACCGACGAAATGAGTTGGAGACGACCAGCAAAAGAGAGGAATCTATACTTCCAACCTTCAATTTTCCTTCGGATCTCTGGGTAATGGGCCCACAGTCTCTAGAAGACGGGCTAGCTTGTACTAGAGGGATGCCCAAATAAGATATGGGGAGAGATCCTTTCGATAACCCAGATGTTGTAACAATCTGATCCTTGATGACGTCATCAATCCCCCCCAATGAGGATAGATGATTTTCTAGAATTTACCAACAGCCCTGATAAAGATGAGAAAGTCTGAAGAATTCCAAGAACACCAGAAATAGAGTCAAGCTTTGCCTTTGCAAATATCTTAATATCATCTGCAAACATAAGGTGCGAAATGGAAGGAGCCTGGCATCTTTGGGAGAGAGCAATAACTCTTCTTCCAATGGCATCATCCAACAATATAGATAAGGGCTCCATAAACAGAGTGAAGATATAAAGAGAGAGGGGATCTCCCTATTTAATCCCCAACAATATAGAACCAAGAAGAAAAAAGAAGAATGAAGAAGAAGATGAAGAAGAAGAAGAATGAAGAAAACAATGAGAAAAAAGAACGTAGAAGATGAAGAATGAAGAAGAAGAATGTAGAAGAAGAATGAAGAACAAAAAAAAAGAAAGAAGAATAAAGAATAAAGAAGAAAAAGAAGAAGATGAAGAAAGTAGTTGAAAGATGAAGAATAAAAAACAAAGAAGAAGAAGAAGAAGAAGTAAATTACCCCAAAAAAAAAGAAAAAGAAAGGGGAACATCTGAGGGGTGCGGGTGCACTTCTTCTTCTTTATTCTTCTTCCATCATGTCCTTTTCTTCATTTTCTTCTTCATTCTTCTTTTTCTGTCTTCTTTTTCATTTTTCTTCTTCTTCATTCTTCTTCTTCTTTCTTCTTCTTATTTTTCTTTTTCTTCATTCTTCTTCTGTTTTACACCATTTTGTGACAATATGGATTACGATCATCTCATGTTTTAGCATCCATGTTTTATTTTTCTGACAATCTGAGTCGAAGACCTAACACCTTCTTCTTAGGATTAAGCTACTCTCAAGCTCAATCGCATTTTGATTCCCTTAATTTCTAGAAGATGCGGTTGAGCTTGAGTGTAGGGTTTGCAACACAGATTATCAGAAGAATAAGATTTGGATGCCTAACTGCATCAGATGATCATGAACCATATTGTCATAAAATTGTACAAACTGTGCTCATGCTCTTTGAATGAAAAAGAAAACGAAGAAGAATGAAGTAGAAAGAGGAAAAAGAAGAAGAAGAAGAGGAAGAGAAAGAAGAAAAATAATGAAGAAAAAAGATGAAGAAGAAGAAGAAGAAAAAGAAGAAGAATGATGAAGAAGAAGAAGAAGAAGAAGAATGAAGAAGAAAAAGAAAGAAGAAGAATGAAGGTGAAGAATAAGAAGAAGAAGATGAAGATTGAAAAATGGCGATGAAGAATGAAGAAAAAAAAGAAGAATAAGTAGAAGAAGATGAATGAAGAAGAAGAAGACGAATGAAGAAGAAGAAGATAAAGAAGAATGAAGAGAAGAATGAGAAAGAAGAAAGAAGAACATAGAAGAAGAAGAAGAAGAATGAAGAAGAAGAATGTAGAAGAAGAGTGGGGAGCAAAGAAGAAGAATGAAGAAGAAGAACGAAGAAAAGAATGAGAAAGAAGCACATAGAAGAAGAAGAATGAAGAAGAAGAATGTAGAAGAAGCATGAAGAACAAACAAAAAAATGAAGAAGAAAAAGAAGAAGATGAAGAATGTAGTTGAAAGAAGAAGAATTAAAAAGAAAGAAGAAGAAGAAGTAGAAGAAGAACGAAAAAGAAAGAAGAAGAATAAGATGAAATTTACCACAAAAAAAAAAAAGAAGTCGAAGTTCGATGGTGCACTTCTGAAGGTTCCTTCTTTCTCTTCCTCTTTCTTCTTCATTCTTCTTCTTTCTTCATCTTCATCCTTTTTGTTTCCACCTCGTCTTCTTCTTCTTTTTCCTCTTTCTACTTCATTCTTCTTCTTCTTCTTTTTCATACAAAGAGCACGAGCACATTTTGCACCATTTCATGACAATATGGTTCACGATATCTCATGCAGTTAGCATCAATATTTTATTCTTCTGACAATCTGAGTTGCAAACCCTACACTCAAGGTCAACCGCATCATTTAGAAACAGAGGGAATCCAAAAGCGATTGAGCTAGAGAGTAGCTTAATCCTAAGAAGAAGAAGTTGGGTCTTCAACTCAGATTATTAGAAGAATAAAACTTGGATGTTAACACATGAGATGATTGTATCCCATAGTGTCAAAAAAAGGTGGAAAACAGAAGAAGAATGAAGAAGAAGAAAAATAAGAACTGAATGAGAAGAAGAAAGAAGAAGAAGAATGAAGAAGAAGAAAAAAGAAGAAAAAGGAAAAAGAAGACAGAAGAAGATGAATGAAGAAGAAAAAGAAAAAAGGACATGATGAAAGATGAAGTGGAAGAAGAATAAAGAAGAAGATGAAGAAGTGCACAAACATACATTGAAAGTGCGCCAGCGTACTTTGAAAGTGCGCCAGCGCCCATTAGAAGTGCGCTAGCGAACTCCTACTTCTTTTTTTTCTTTTTTTTGTGGTAAATTTCTTCTTATTCTTCTTCTTTCTTTTTCGTTCTTCTTCTACTTCTTCTACTTCTTCTTCTTCTTTCTTTTTCATTCTTCTTCTTTGAACTACTTTCTTCATCTTCTTCTTTTTCTTCTTCATTCTTTTTCTTTGTTCTTCATGCTTCTTCTACATTCTTCCTCTTCATTCTTCTTCTTCTATGTTCTTCTTTTTCATTCTTTTCTTCATTCTTCTTCTTCCTTCTTCTTTTTTTTTTTGGTAAATAGATAAATTTATTAAAACGCAGATAAAAGGGCAACTTACAACCTGCAAAGCAGGACACGGCACTAGGCCCAAAAACTCAAAACGGAAAAACAACACAACTCCTAAATAAAAGGGAATCCAAACATATCCGAACATATCCGGAACCTACAACCGACTAATGGACGTCAATGTTCCACTTGGTACAAAGGAAAGACTCTAAGAGATTTGTCGACCCTTGAAACTGAATAGTCGAGATTTTTTCTTCAACCTCATGAATGATCTCTTATGCTAGAGCTTCTTTTGTCTTTTTCTTCCGAGCAAAAATTCTGTTATTTCGTTCCTTCCATATATTGTAGACCATGGCATTAAACATGATTTTTGGGAACAAGATATGTCCCTTTCTTTTGAGTTGATTCTGGCTAAGCGAGAAGCTTCAATGTCACAAGATGAAGTTCTTCTCAATCTCGGCTTGCATCTGGCCATGCACATCTCCCAAATGAACTTAGAGAACTCACACTCAAAAAGAAGATGGTTTTTGCTGTCTTCCCCATTTCCACATAAATAGCACTGAGATGGGATGACAATATTCCTAATAAATAACTGCTCAGCTGTAGGAAGAGCATCCAAACAAGCCCTCCAAGAAACAAAAGAGTGTTTGGGAATGTTAGCCGAGAACCAAAGAGCCTTGGCCCAAGGCATTTTGGGACCACGATTTCTCACTGTATCCCAAGAATCTTTGATAGAGAACTCCTTCCGAGTGCCATTTGATGGAATCCACTGAATTTTATCCTCATTTTCCGCAGGGTTCCATTGGCATGATTTAGATCATCCCAAATGGTTCTGAAACATTGGATTTCACTATGGGGGCAAGCTTTCCAAGAAGCCCCATCCCAGTACTCACTAACATTTGCCATTTTTGTCTCCATAGAAATGAAGGAATGGGCATTTGGAATCATGTTCCATAAGGTCTCTCCACCTAACCATGGATCTAGCCAAAACAACGTATTCTCCCCCGAGCCCAAAGAGTAATCAACTTTTCTTTTCATAGCCTCCCTGTAGTTGAGAAGATTTCTCCATATCCAAGAGAAGTTTTTGGAGGATTTCACTGTCCTCACCGAGTCTTTTTTGATGTACTTTCTTTTAGCCCACTGAACCCAAAGATTTTTTTTGTTTGTTATGATGTTCCATAAGTGCTTCATAGCTCCCGCAGCACACATGTCCTTCACTCTTCTGATGCCTAGGCCCCCTTCATCTTTAGGAAAGCAGATCTTAGGCCAACTGATATAATGGATCTTTTTTTTTTTGAGATCAGGACCTGACCATAGAAATTTTGCCAAAAGGGATTCTATGTCTAAACAAGTCTTCTTAAGAAGCCCAAATAATCCTGCCCAATAAAAGTAGCTACCTTGAAGGACCGACGAAATGAGTTGGAGACGACCAGAAAAAGAGAGGAATCTGCACTTCCAACCTACAATTTTCCTTCGAATCTTCTGGGTAATGGGCTCACAGTCTCTGGAAGACAGGCCAGCTTGAACTAGAGGGATGCCCAAATAAGATATGGGGAGAGATCCTTCCGAAAACCCAGATGCTATAACAATCTAATCCCTGACGACGTCATCAATCCCTCCAATGGGGATAGAAGATTTTCAAGAATTTACCAAGAGCCCTGATAAAGATGAGAAAGTCTGAAGAATGCCAAGAATGCCAGAAATAGAGTCAAGCTTTGCCTTTGCAAATATCATAAGATCATCTGCAAACATAAGGTGCGAAATGGAAAGAGCCTTGCATCTTTGGGGGAGAGCAATAACTCTTCTTCTAACGGCATCATCCAACAATATAGATAAGGGCTCTATACACAGAGTGAAGAGATAAGGAGAGAGGGGATCTCCCTGTCTAATCCCCATCTGACCTCTAAAATAACCTGTAGGACTTCCATTGACTAAAATTGAAAACATAGGGGTGTGGATGCAAGCACTTATCCATCTCATCATCATATTTGGAAAGCCCAATTTCATCAGAACTCTCATCAGGTAACTTCTTCATTCTTCTTCTTTGTTCCTCATTTTTCTTCTACATTCTTCTTCTTCATTCTTCTTCTTCTTCTTCTATGTTCTTCTTTCTTCTTTCTCATTCTTTTCTTCATTCTTCTTCATCTTCTTCTTCTTCATTCGTCTTCTTCTTCTTCATTCGCCTTCTTCTACTTATTCTTCTTATTTTTCTTCATTCTTCTTTGCCATTTTTCAATCTTCATCTTCTTCTTCATTCTTTTTCATCTTCATTTTTCTTCCTTTTCTTCCTTTTCTTCCTCTTTATCTTTTTTCTTCATTTTTTTTCTTCTTTCTCTTCCTCTTTCTTCTTCATTCTTCTTCTTTCTTCTTCGTCACTCTTCTTGTTTCGTCCCCTTCTTCTTCTTCTTCTTTTTTCCTCTTTCTACTTCATTCTTATTTGTTTTCTTTTTCAATCAAAGAGCACGAGCACAATTTGCACCATTTTATGACAATATGGCTCCCGATCATCTCATGCAGTTAGGCATCCAAATTTTATTCTTCTGACAATCTGTATTGCAAACCCTACATTCAAGCTCCACTGCATCTTCTAGAAACAAGGGGAATCCAAATGTGATTGAGTTTGAGAGTAGCTTAATCCTAAGAAGGAGTTGGGTCTTCAACTCAGATTGCCAGAAAAATAAAACTTGGATGCTAACACATGAAATGATCGCAATCCATATTATCACAAAATGGTGTAAAACAGAAGAAAAATGGAGAAGAAGAAAAACAAGAAGAAAGAAGAAGAAGAATGAATATGAAGAAAAATGAAAAAGAAAACAGAAGAAGAAGATGAATAAGAAAAACAATAAAAGGACATGATGGAGGAAGAAGAGGTAGAAGAATAAAGAAGAAGAAGTGCGCTAGCGCCCTTCAGATGCGCCTCTTTCTTTTCTTTTTTTGGGGTAATTTACTTCTTCTTCTTCTTATTTCTTTTTTGTTCTTCTTCTTTCTTTTTCATTCTTCATCTTTTAACTACTTTCTTCATCTTCTTCTTTTTCTTCTTCATTCTTTATTCTTCATTCTTCTTCTTTGTTTTTCATTCTTCTTCTACATTCTTCTTCTTCATTCCTCTTCTTCTATGTTCTTTTTTTCTCATTGTTTTCTTCATTCTTCTTATTCTTCATCTTCTTCTTCATTCTTCTTATTCTTCATCTTCTTCTTCATTGTTCATTATTCATTCTTCTTCTTCTTCATTCTTCTTCTTCATTCTTCATTCTTCATTCTTCTTCTACATTCTTCTTCTTCATTCTTCTTCTACATTCTTCTTCCTCATTCTTCTTTTTCTATGTTCTTTTTTCTTCTTTCTCATTCTTTTCTTCATTGTTCTTCATCTTCTTCTTCTTCTTCTTCATTCATCTTCTTTTACTTATTCTTCTTCATTTTCTTCATTTTTCTTCGTCATTTTTCAATCTTCATTTTCTTCTGCTTTTTCTTCATTTTCATTCTTTTTCTTTCTTTTTCTTCTTCATTCTTCATTATTATTCTTTTTCTTCTTCTTCTTTTTTTTCTTCTTCTTCTTCTTCTTCGTCTTTCTACTTCATTATTTTCCTTCTTTCTCTTCCTCTGTCTTCTTCTTTCTTCATCTTCATTATTCTTGTTTCCTCTTCTTCTTCTTCTTCTTTTTCCTCTTTCTGCTTCATTCTTCTTTTTCTTCTTTTTCATTCAAAGAGCACGAGCACATTTTGCAACATTTCATGACAAAATGGTTCACGATCATCTCAAGTAGTTAGCATCAATATTTTATTCTTCTGACAATCTGAGTTGCAAACCTTACACCCAAGGTCAACCGCATCTTCTAGAAACAGAGGGAATCCAAATGCGATTGAGTTAGAGAGTAGCTCAATCCTAAGAAGTAGGAGTTGGGTCTTCAACTCAGATTGTCAAAAGAATAAAACTTGGATGCTCACACTTGAGATGATCTTAACCATAGTGTCACAAAAAAGTGGAAAACAGAAGAAGAATGAAGAGAAAAAAAATAAGAAAATGAATGAGAAGAAGATAGTAGAAGAAGAATGAAGAAGAAGTAAGAAGAAGAAAAAGGAAAAAGAAGACGGAAGAAGAAGAATGAAAAAGAAAAAAGGACATGATGAAAAAAGAAGTGGAAGAAGAATAAAGAAGAAGAAGAAGAAGATGAAGAAGTGCGCCAGCGTACTTTAAAAGTTCGCCAGCACCCATCAGTAGTGCTCCCGCGAACTTCTACTTCTTTTTTTTATTTGTGGTAAATTTCTTCTTATTCTTCTTCTTTCTTCTTCATTCTTCTTCTTCTATGTTCTTCTTTCTCATTCTTTTCTTCATTCTTCTTCTTTGTTCCTCATTCTTCTTCTACATTCTTCTTCTTCATTCTTGTTCTTCTTCTTCTTCTATCTTCTTTTTTCTTCTTTCTCATTCTTTTCTTTATTCTTTTTCATCTTCTTCTTCTTCATTAGTCTTCTTCTACTTATTCTTCTTCTTTTTCTTCGTTCTTCTTTGCCATTTTTCAATCTTCATCTTCTTCTTCTTTTTCTTCACCTTCATTCTTCTTCTTTCTTCTTCTTTCTTCTTCTTCTTCATTCTTCTTCTTCTTTTTCTTCATTATTCTTCTTTTTCTTCCTTTTCTTCTTCTTCATCTTTTTTCTTTATTATTTTTCTTCTTTCTCTTCCTCTTTCTTATCATTCTTCTTCTTTCTTCTTCTTCATTCTTCTTGTTTCGTCCTCTTCTTCTTCTTGTTCATTTTCCTCTTTCTACTTCATTATTCTTCGTTTTGTTTTACATTAAAAGAGCACGAGCACAGTTTGCACCATTTTATGATAATATGGTTCACGATCATCTCATGCAGTTAGGCATCAAAATTTTATTCTTCTGACAATCTATGTTGGAAACCCTACACTGAAGCTCAACTGCATCTTCTACAAACGAAGGGAATCCAAATGCGGTTGAGCTTGAGAGTAGCTTAATCCTAAGAAGAAGGAGTTGGGTCTTCAACTAAGATTGTCAAAAAAATAAAACTTGGATGCTAACACATGAGATGATCGTAATCCATACTGTCACAAAATGGTGTAAAACAGAAAAAGAATGAAGAAGAAGAAAAATAAGAAGAAGAAAGGAGAAGAAAAATGAAGAAGAAGAAAATTGAAAAAGAAGACAGAAGAAGAAGAATGAAGAAGAAAAATAAGAAAAGGATATGATGGAAGAAGAAGAGGATACAGAATAAAGAAGAAAAAGAAGCCAGCGCCCTTGAATGGCGCCTCATTATTTTTATGGGTCATTATTTTTTTTGGGGTAATTTACTTCTTCTTCTTCTTATTTCTTTTTCGTTCTTCTTCTTCTTCTTCGTCTTCATTCTTTTTCATTCTTCATCTTTCAATTACTTTATTCATCTTCTTCTTTTTCTTATTCATTCATTATTCTTCATTCTTCTTCTTTGTTCTTTATTTTTCTTCTACATTCTTCTTCTTCATTCTTCTTCTTCTATGTACTTTTTTCTCATTGTTTTCTTCATTCTTGTTCTTCTTCATCTTCTTCTTCATTCTTCATTCTTCTTCTTTGTTCTTCTTCATTGTTCTTCTACATTCTTCTTCATTCTACTTCTTCTATGTTCTTTTTTCTTCTTTCTCATTCTTTCCTTCATTCTTTTTCATCTTCTTCTTCTTCATTCGTCTTCTTCTATGTATTCTTCTTCTTTTTTTCGTTCTTCTTTGCCATTTTTCAATTCTCATCTTCTTCTTCTTTTTCTTCATCTTTATTCTTCTTCTTTATTTTTCTTCTTCATTCTTCATTCTTCTTCTTTTTCATCTTTTTCTTCTTCTTCTTCATCTTTCTTCTTCGTTATTTTCCTTCCTTCTCTTCCTCTTTCTTCATCATTCTTCTTCTTTCTTCATCTTCATTCTTCTTGTTACCTCCTCTTCTTCATCTTCTTTTTCATTCAAAGAGCATGAGCACATTTTGTACTATTCCTTGACAATATGGCTCACGATCATCTCATGCAGTTAGCTTCAATATTTTATTCTTCTGACAATCTGAGTTGCAAACCCTACACTTAAGGTCAACTGCATCTTTTAGAAACAGAGGGAATCCAAATGCGAATGAGCTAGAGAGTAGCTTAATCCTAAGAAGAAGGAGTTGGATCTTCAACTCAGATTGTCAGAAGAATAAAACTTGGATGCTAACACATGAGATGATCGTAACCTATTGTCACAAAAAGGTAGAAAACAAAAGAAGAATGAAGAAGAAGAAAAATAAGAAGATGAATGAGAAGAAGAAAGAAGAAGAAGAATGAAGAAGAAGAAAGAAGAAGAAAAAGGAAAAAGAAGATGGAAGAAGAAGAATGAAGAAGAAAAAGAAAAAAGGACTTGATGAAAGAAGAAGTGAAAGAAGAATAAAGAAGAATGGCGCACTTTAAAAGTGCGCCAGCGCCCTTCAGAAGTGCGCCATCGAACTTCGACTTTTTTTTTTGTGGTAAATTTCTTTTTATTCTTCTTCTTTCTTTTTCGTTCTTCTTCTACTTCTTCTTCTTCTTTCTTTTTCATTCTTCTTCATTCAACTACTTTCTTCATCTTCTTTTTTTCTTCTTCATTCTTTTTCTTTGTTCTTCATGCTTCTTCTACATTCTTCTTCTTCATTCTTCTTCTTCTCTATTCTTCTTTCTCATTCTTTTCTTCATTCTTCTTCTTTGTTCCTCATTCTTCTTCTACAGTCTTCTTCTTCATTCTTCTTCTTCTTCTTCTTCTATCATCTTCTTTCTTCTTTCTCATTCTTTTCTTCATTCTTCTTCATCTTTTTCTTCTTCATTCGTCTTCTTCTACTTATTCTTCTTCTTTTTCTTCATTCTTCTTCGCCATTTTTCAATCTTCATCTTCTTTTTCTTTTCTTCACCTTCATTCTTCTTCTTTCTTCTTCATTCTTCTTTATCTTCTTCTTCATTCTTCTTCTTTTTCTCCTTTTCTTATTCTTCATTTATTTTCTTCATAATTTTTCTTCTTTCTCTTCCTCTTTCTTCTTCATTCTTCTTCTTCATTCTTTTTGTTTCGTCCTCTTCTTCTTCTTCTTCATTTTCCTCTTTCTACTTCATTCTTCTTCGTTTTCTTTTTCATTCAAAGAGCACGAGCACAGTTTTCACCATTTTATGACAATATGGTTCACGATCATCTCATGCAGTTAGGCATCCAAATTTCATTCTTCTGACAATCTGTGTTGCAAACCCTAAACTCAAGCACAACTGCATCTTCTAAAAACAAAGGGAATCCAAATGCGGTTGAGCTTGAGAGTAGCTTAATCCTATGAAGAAGGAGTTGGGTCATCAACTCATACTGTCAGAAAAATAAAACTTGGATGCTAACACATGAGAGAGTCGTAATCCATATTGTCACAAAATGGTGTAAAACAGAAGAATAATGAAGAAGAAGAAAAATATGAAGAAGAATGAAGAAAAAGAAAAATGAAAAAGAAGACAGAAAAAGAAGAATGAAGAAGAAAAAGAAGAAAAGGACCTGATGGAAGACGAAAAGGAAGAAGAATAAAGAAAAAGTGGTGCGCCAGTACACTTTAAAAGTGCGCCCGCGCCCTTCAGATACACCTCTTTCTTTTTCTTTCTTTTTTTTTGGGTAATTTACTTCTTCTTATTCTTATTTCTTTTTCATTCTTGTTCTTCTTGTTCTTCTTCTTCTTTCTTTTTCATTTTTCATCTTTCAACTACTTTCTTCATCTTCTTCTTCTTCTTCTTCATTCTTTATTCTTCATTCTTCTTCTTTGTTCTTCGTTCTTCTTTTACATTCTTCTTCTTCATTATTTTTCTTCTATGTTCTTTTTTCTCATTGTTTTCTTCATTCTTCTACTTCATTTTCTTCTTCATTCTTCATTCTTCATCATTCTTCTTCATTATTTTCCTTCTTTCTCTTCCTCTGTCTTCTTCATTCTTCTTTTTTCTTCATCTTCATTCTTCTTGTTTCCTCCTCTTCTTCATCTTCTTTTTCCTCTTTCTACTTCATTCTTCTTCATCTTCTTCTTTTTCATTCAAAGGGCACGAGCACATTTTGCACCATTTTATGACAATATGGTTCAAGATCATCTCATGGACTTAACATCCATATTTTATTCTTCTGACAATCTGAGTTGCAAATCCTACACTTAAGGTCAACTGCATCTTTTAGAAACAGAGGGAATCCAAATGTGATTGAGCTAGAGAGTCACTTATTCCTATAAAGAAGGATTTGGGTCTTCAACTCAGATTGTCTTCTTCTTTTTCTTCTTCATTCTTTTTCTTTGTTCTTGATGCTTCTTATACATTCTTCTTCTTCATTCTTTTTCTTCTATGTTCTTCTTTCTTATTCTTTTCTTCATTCTTTTCTTCATTCTTCATTCTTCATTCTTCTTCTTTGTTCCTCATTCTTCTCCAACATTCTTCTTCTTCATTCTTCTTCATCTTCTTCTATGTTCTTCTTTCTTCTTTCTCATTCTTCTTCATCTTCTTCTTCTTCATTCGTCTTCTTCTTCTTCATTCATCTTCTTCTACTTATTCTTCTTCTTTTTCTTCATTCTTCTTCGCCATTTTTCAATCTTCATTCTTCTTTCTTTTTCTTCATCTTCATTCTTCTTCTTCTTCTTCCTTCATTCTTCTTCTTTTTCTTCCTTTTCTTCTTCTTCATCATTTTTCTTCATTATTTTTCTTCTTTCACTTCCTCTTTCTTCTTCATTCTTCTTCTTTCTTCTTCTTTCTTCATCTTCATTCTTCTTGTTTCGTCCTCTGCTTCTTCTTCTTCTTCTTTTTCCTCTTTCTACCTCGTTCTTCTTCATTTTATTTTTCACTCGAAGAGCACGAGCACAGTTTGCACCATTTTATGACAATATGATTCACAATCATCTCATGTAGTTAGGCGTCCAAATTTTATTCTTCTAACAATCTGTGTTGCAAACCCCACACTCAAGCTAAACCACATCTTCTAAAAACAAAGGGAATCCAAGTGCGGTTGAGCTTGAGAGTAGCATAATCCTAAGAAGAAGGAGTTGGGTCTTCAACTCAGATTGTTAGAAAAATAAAACTTGGATGCTTACACCTGAGATGATCGTAATCCATATTGTCACAAAATGGTGTAAAAAAGAAGAAGAATGAAGAAGAAGAAAAATAAGAAGTAGAAAGAAGAAGAATGAAGGAAGAAGAGAAAATAAAAAAGAAGACAGAAGAAGAAGAATTAGGAAGAAAAATAAGAAAAGGACATGATGGAAGAAGAAGAGGAAGAAGAATAAAGAAGAAGTGCGCTCGTGCCCATCAGATGTTCCTCTTTCTTTTTCTTTTCTTTTTTTGGGTTAATTTACCTCTTCTTCTTCTTATTTCTTTTTCGTTCATCATCTTCTTCTTCTTCTTCTTCTTCTTTTTTCTTTTTCCTTCTTCATCTTTCAACTACTTTCTTCATCTTCTACTTTTTCTTCTTCATTCTTTATGCTTCATTCTTCATCTACATTCTTATTCTTCATTCTTCTTTGTTCTTCATTCTTCTTCTACATTCTTCTTCTTCATTCTTCTTCTTCTATGTTCTGTTTTCTTCTTTCTCATTCCTTTCTTCATTCTTCTTCATTCGTCTTCTTCTACTTATTATTCTTCTTTTTCTTCATTCTTCTTCGCCTTTTTTCAATCTTCTTCTTCTTCTTCTTTTTCTTCATCTTCATTCTTCTTGTTTCTTTTTCTTCCTCATTGTTCATTATTCTTCTTTTTCTCCTTTTTCATCTTCTTCATCTTTCTTCTTCATTATTTTCCTTCTTTCTCTAATTCTTTCTTCTTCATTCTTCTTCTTCTTCATCTTCGTAATCTTCTTGTTTCCTCCGCTTCTTCTTCTTCTTTTTGTCCTTTCTACTTCATTCTTCTTCTTCTTCTTTATCATTCAAAGAGCACGAGCACATTTTGCACAATTTTATGACAATATGGTTCACGATCATCTCATGCAGTTAGCATCAATAATTTATTCTTCTGACAATCTGAGTTGCAAATTCTACACTCAAGCTCAACCGCATCTTTTAGAAACAGAGGGAACCCAAATGCGATTGAGCTAAAGAGTAGCTTAATCCTAAGAAGAATGAGTTGGGGCATCAACTGAGATTGTCAGAAGAAGAAAATTTAGATGCTAACATATGAGATGATCATAACCCATAGTGTCACAAAAAGGTGGAAAACAGAAGAATAATGAAGAAGAAGAAAAATAAGAAAATGAATGAGAAGAAGAAAGAAGAAGAAGAATGAAGAAGAAGAAAGAAGAAAAAATGGAAAAATAAGACGGAAGAAGAAGAATGAAGAAGAAAAATAAAAAAGGACATGATGAAAGAAGAAGTGGAAGAAGAATAAAGAAAAAGATGAAGAAGTGCGTCAGCGCCCTTCAGAAGTGCGCCATCAAACTTTGACTTTTTTTTTTGTGGTAAATTTCTTCTTATTCTTCTTCTTTCTTTTTCGTTGTTGTTCTTCTTTCTTTTTCATTCTTCTTCTTTCAAATACTTTATTCTTCTTCTACATTTTCTTCTTCGTTCTTTTTCTTTGTTCTTCATGCTTCTTCTACATTCCTCTTCTTTATTCTTCTATCTTCTCATTCTTTTCTTCATTATTCTTCTTTATTTTTCTTCTTTGTCCCTCATTCTTCTTCTACATTCTTCTTCTTCATTCATTCTTCTTCTTCTTCTTTGTTCTTCTTTCTTCTTTCTCATTGTTTTCTTCATTCTTCTTCATCTTCTTCTTCTTCACTCGTCTTCTTCTTCTTCATTCATCTTCTTCAACTTCTTCTTCTTCTTTTTCTTCATTCTTCTTCGCCATTTTTCAATCTTCATCTTCTTCTTCTTTTTCTTCATCTTTATTCTTCTGCTTTCTTTTTTTTCTTCATTCTTCTACTTTTTCTTCTTTATTCTTCTTCTTTCTCTTCCTTTTCTTCTTCTTTAACTTTTTTCTTGATTATTTTTCTCCTTTCTCTTGCTCTTTCTTCTTCATTCTTCTTCATCATTCTTCTTGTTTCGTCCTCTTCTTCTTCTTTTTCTTTTTCCTCTTTTTACTTATTCTTCTTTATTTTCTTTTTCATTCAAAGAGCACGAGCACAGTTTGCACCATTTTATGACAATATGGTTCACGATCATCTATAGTTTGGCATCTAAATCTTATTCTTCTGACAATCTGTGTTGTAAACCCTACACTCAACCTCAACCGCATCTTCTAAAAACAAAGGGAATCCAAATGCGGGTGAGCTTGAGAGTAGTTTAATCCTAAAAAGAAGATGCAAGGTCTTCAACAAAGATTGTCAGAAAAATAAAACTTAAATGCTAACACATGAGATGATCGTAATCCATATTGTCACAAAATGGTGTAAAACAGAAGAATAATGAAGAAGAAGAAAAATAAGAAGAAGAAAGAAGAAGAAGAACGAAGAAGAAGAAAAATGAAAAATAAGACAAAAGAAGAAGAATGAAGAAGAAAAGAAGAAAAGGACATGATGGAAGAAGAATAAAGAAGAAGAAGTGCGCCAGCGCACTTTAGAAGTGCCCCCGCGCCCCTCAGATGTTCATCTTTCTTTTTATTTTTTTGGGGTAATTTACTTCTTCTACTTCTTCTTCTTCTACTTCTTTTTTCATTCTTCATCTTTCAACTACTTTCTTCATCTTCTTCTTCTTTTTCTTCTTCATTCTTCTTTTTTGTTCTTCATTCTTCTTCTACATTCTTCTTCTTCATTCTTCTTCTTCTATGTTCTTTTTTCTCATTGTTTTCTTCATTCTTCTTCTTCTTCATCTTCTTCTTCATTCTTCATTCTTCTTCTTTATTCTGCATTCTTTTTCTTCATTCTACTTCTTCTATGTTCTTTTTTCTTCTTTCTCATTCTTTTCTCCATTCTTCTTCATCTTCTTCTTCTTCATTCGTCTTCTTCTACTTATTCTTCATCTTTTTCTTCGTTCTTCATCGCCATTTTTCATTTTTCATCTTTTTCTTCTTTTTCTTCATCTTCATTCTTCTTCTTTCTTTTTCTTCTCTTCATTCTTCTTCTTTTTCATATTTTTCTTCTTCTTCGTCTTTCTTCTTCGTTATTTCCCTTCATTCTCTTCCTCTTTCTTCTTTATTCCTCTGCTTTCTTCATCTTCATTCTTCTTGTTTCCTCCTCTTCTTCATCTTCTTTTTCCTCTTTCTGATTCATTCTTCTTCTTCTTATTTTTCATTCAATGAGCACGAGCACATTTTGCACCATTTCCCATTCCCAGCAACCAGTGCTAAGTGTAGATGGTTGTTACTGTAGCTACCAGTGACCATCACTCTCCAAATATTCTCATACCTCCTTCTTCCTTCCCTTTATCGGCTTTACCTTAACCTTCTCACTTTCACAATCCCTATCAATCACCACTATCGCCAACATCCTTGAGCTGCATTCTTCATCCTAACGCTTCCCTCCTCGGTGCCATGAAGCAATTATCATCCCTATCCATTCGCAAACATGTCGTAGTCGACCCTCTTGTTGTTACCCTTATGAAAATCTTGACATGAAATGTTAGCATGAGCTGAAGAGGGTGTCGCTAAAAAGGGTGTCGCGGGAGAAACAAGGACATGCTTTCAACGTCGTTGGATAGTAGAGCAAAGGATGCAATTAAAAAAAGGAGAGATACTGGGGAGGAAGATAGTTCCTATACTGGTGGCAGATCCGAGAAAACTCTAACCTGGCCAAAACCCAGTAGGACACGTACAGGCCGAAAACCATTGGTAGTGGCCCAAGCTAGCACCACCACAAGAGGAAGTAGGGGCAGCATGTAGCGGGACGTCATCTTTGGGAGTTGAATCGTTGGCACTCCTAAGTCAGTTTCCTGTGGATGAAGGACGTGATTGACCATGTGGGAGGTATGGGTTTTTGTTTGAAAGAGACAAACACAAAATTTTTACGGTGACGACTACAACGGAAGATGATAGGATTATAAAAACAAATGAATTGCGACTCTGGTTGCGCTTGACAATGATTAACACATCAAGCCCAGATTCTTAATGCACCAAGCTAGTAACCTTCTATTTGGCTTTCTATCGATGCACCTTCTCATAGAATAAAGATACCCTCTACGCAAATTCACTATAGCCGTTGTACAGTGAATGCATGCTCTGGTGCACCATCGATTTCATGTTCAGGAATGCAATGGTGGTTGATTACTGTTCAAGAGAGGAAACTCGCATCAGAACACTGGTATCATCCATAGAATTTGATCATCGTAGGCAGTCGTCGATGGTTACAGCAACACTGGCCTTCACTAGGGAATGGGAAAAGGCCAAATAGAGTGAGTAATCTCTTATTTCGGATCAGAGAAGCTAATACGAAAATCTTTATTGATGGGTTGACATGGGATTGTGTATTAACCTAAACCGTAAAATAAAAGGGAGGCTCATAAATGGTAAGCCAAGAAGGATAATGGGAAAACGAAGGGATTAAGAAAAAAAAATGATTATAGATGAAAGGGGTATGGCTATAATAGGAATTTTTATACATTCTAGTTAAGTTTATCTCTACTTGGGTATCCCAAACAAAATATAAGAAACATTGGCTAACTTAGGTGTAGTTTTTTGTAACTTTGGAAACCTAAAGTATAATTCAACCAATTTTTAAAAATGATGTTAGTTTTAATTTGAATTTTCATGCATAGTTATTCTTTTTCTATGTTGATATTCATGATGTGGTACTATATGATTGATATCTGAATAGAATTGTGTAAGATGACATTTTTTGTTTTGGATGTTGCGTTTGAATGCTTGGATTATAAAACAGCCTTGTGAAACGGTGGTCATTCTAAGGACATCAAACTTAACATTGTTTTCACATTTTTAAATAGATTTTGATTCATGAGTGATGATTTCTTCTTGACATGGTGATCTTAAAGTTTGCATTGATCTCTTGAATCTATTTACTTATCAAGTTGGGATTGAAATATTGGATAGCTAAAGTTAGACTATCCTACAATATTTAAAGTTTCTTTGACATAAATTGTAATCCTTCGGTGTTTGAACAGGGACTTCTTTGAAATTTTGTAACATTGGCCCTGATAACTAAAAATTTATAGTGAGACCTATCTCTGGTTTTATATTTTGTAGACTCTGAGTTGAAGACTCAACTCCTTCTTCTTAGGATTAAGCTACTCTCAGGCTCAACCGCATTTGGATTCCCTTTGTTTCTAGAATATACAGTTGAGCTTCAGTGTAGGGTTTGCAACACAGATTATCAGAAGAATAAAATTTGGATGCCTAACTGCATGAGATGATCGTGAACCATATTGTCCTAAAATGGTGCAAACTACGCTCATGCTCTTTGAATGAAAAAGAAAACGAAGAAGAATGAAGTAGAAAGAGGAAAAAGAAGAAGAAGAAGAAGAAGAAGAAGAAGAAGATGAAGAAGAAGAAGAAGAAGAAGAAGAAGAAGAAGGGGATGAAACAAGAAGAATGAAGAAGAGGAAAGAAGAAGAATGAAGAAGAATGAGGAAGAGAAAGAAGAAAAATAATGAAAAAAAAAGATGAAGAAGAAGAAAAGGAAGAAAAAGAAGAAGAATGAAGAAGAAGAAGAAGATGAATGAAGAAGAAAGAGAAAGATGAAGAATGACGGTGAAGAAAAAGAAGAAGAAGATGAAGATTGAAAAATTGTGAAGAAGAATGACGAAAAAGAAGAAGAATAGATGAAGAAGAATTAAGAAAAGAATGAGAAAGAAGAAAGAAGAACAAGAAGAAGAATGAAGAAGAATAATGAAGAAGAAGAATGAGGAACAAAGAAGAAGAATGAAGAAGAAGAATGAAGAGAAGAATGAGAAAAAGCAACATAGAAGAAGAAGAATGAAGAAAAAGATTGTAGAAGAAGCATGAAGAACAAAGAAGAAGAATGTAGAAGAAGCACGAAGAACAAAGAAAAAGAATGAAGAAGAAAAAGAAGAAGATGAAGAAAGTAGTAGAAGAAAGAAGAATGAAAAATAAAGAAGAAGAAGAAGAAGTAAAAGAATAACGAAAAAGAAAGAAGAAGAATCAGAAGAAATTTACCCTAAAAAAAAACGTAGAAGTTTGGTGGCGCACTTGTAAAGTGCTACAAGTGCGTTGGCACACTTCTTCATCTTCTTCTTTATTTTTCTTCCACTTCTTCTTTCATCATGTCCTTTTTTCTTTTTCTTCTTCATTCTTCTCCTTCCGTCTTTTTTTCCTCTTTCTTCTTCTTTCTTCTACTTCTTTCTTCTTCTTATTCATCTTCTTATTTTTCTTCTTCTTGATTCTTCTTCTGTTTTTCATTTTTTGTGACACTATGGGTTACGATCATCTCATGTGTAAGCATCTATGTTTTATTCATTTGACAATTTGAGTTGAACACCCAACTCCTTCTACTTAGGATTAAGCTACTCTCTAGCTCGATCACATTTGGATTCCCTCTGTTTCAAGAAGATGCGGTTGAACCTGAGTGTAGAGTTTACAACTCAGATTGTCAGAAGAATAAAATATTGATGCTAACTGCATGAGATGATCGTGAACCATATTGTCATAAAATGGTGTAAAATGTGTTCGTGCTCTTTGAATGAAAAAGATGAAGAAGAAGAATGGAGCAAAAAGAGCAAAAAAAATAAGAATAAGAAGAGGAAACAAGAATAATGAAGATGAAGATAGAAGAAGAATGATGAAGAAAGGGGAAGAGAAAGAAGGAATATAGTGAAAAAGAAAGATGAAGAAGAAGAAAAAGAAAAAAAAAGAAAAAGAAGAAAAAGAAGAAAAAGATGAAGAATGAAGAAAGAAGAAGAAAAAGAAAGAGGAAGAATGAAGATGAAGAAAATTAAGAAGAAGATGAATATTGTAAAATGGCGAAGAAAAACGAAGAAAAAGAAGAAGAATAAGTAGAACATGATGAATGAAGAAGAAGAAGATGAAGAAGAATGAAGAAAAGAATGTGAAAGAAGAAAAAAGAACATAGAAGAAGAAGAATGAAGAAGAAGAATGTAGAAGAAGAATGAAGAACAGAGAAGAAGAATGAAGAATGAAGAAGAAGATGAAGAAGATGAAGAATGAAGATAACAAAGAGAAAAATGAACATAGAAGAAGAAGAATGAAGAAAAGGAGCGTAGAAGAAGAATGAAGAACAAAGAAGAAGAACGAAGAATAAAGAATGAAGAAGAAAAATAAGAA
Organism: Protea cynaroides; assembly: GCA_028583415.1. NCBI lineage: Eukaryota > Viridiplantae > Streptophyta > Magnoliopsida > Proteales > Proteaceae > Protea > Protea cynaroides. The sequence continues at coordinate 33,790,303 of CM053265.1, forward strand.
GATTAAGAAAGTAGTTGAAAGATGAAGAATGAAAAAGAAAAAAGAAGAAGAAGAAGAAGAAGAAGAAGAAGAAGAAGAAGAAAAAGAACGAGAACGAAAGAAGAAGAAGAAGAAGTAAATTACCCAAAAAAAAAAAAAAGAAAGAGGCGCATTTGAAGGGCGCGGGCACACTTCTAAAGTGCACTGGCGCACTTCTTCTTCTTTATTCTTCTTCCTCTTCTTCTTCCATCAAGTCCTTTTCTTCTTTTTCTTCTTCATTCTTATTCTGCTTTCTTCTTTTTCATTTTTCTTCTTCTTCACTCATTCTTCTTATTTTTCTTCTTGTTTATTCTTCTTCTGTTTTCCAGCATTTTGTGACAATATGGATTACGATCATCTCATGTGTTAGCATCCAAGTTTAATTTTTTTGAAATCTGAGTTGGAGACCCAACTCCTTCTTCTTAGGAATATGTTACCCTCAAGCTCAACCGCATTTGGATTCCCATTGTTTCTAGAAGAAGCAGTTGAGCTTGAGTGTAGGGTTTGCAACACAAATTGTCAGAAGAAACAAAATTTGGATGCCTAACTGCATGAGATGATCGTGAACCATATTGTTTTAAAATGGTACAAACTATGCTCATGGTCTTTGAATGAAAAAGAAAACGAAGAAGAATGAAGTAAAAAGTGGAAAATGAAGTAGAAGAAGAAGAGGACGAAACAAGAAGAATGAAGAAGAATGAGGAAGATAAAGAAGAAAAATAATGAAGAAAAAAGATGAAGAAGAATTAGAGAAGGAGGAAAAAGAAGAAGAATGAAGATGAAAAAGAAAGATGAAGAATGAAGGTGAAGAAAAAGAAGAAGAAGATGAAGATTGAAAAATGGCGAAGGTGAATGAAGAAAAAGAAGAAGAATGAAGAAGAAGAATGAAGACGAAGAAGACGAATGAAGAAGAAGAAGATGAAGAAGAATGAAGAAAAGAATGAGAAAGAAGAAAGAAGAACAAGAAGAATAATGAAGAAGAATAATGTAGAAGAAGAATGAGGAACAAAGAAGAAGATTGAAGAAGAAGAATGAAGAAAAGAATGAGAAAGAAGAACATAGAAGAAGAAGAGTGAAGAAGAAGAACGAAAAAGAAGCATGAAGAACATAGAAAAAGAATGAAGAAGAAAAAGAAGAAGATGAAGAAAGTAGTTGAAGAAAGAAGAATGGAAAAGAAAGAAGAAAAAGTAGAAGAACAACGAAAAAGAAAGAAGAAGAATCAGAAGAAATTTACCACAAAAAAAAAATACAAGTAGAAGTTCACTGGCGCACTTCTGAAGGGCACCGGCGCACTTCTGATGGGCGCGGGCGCACTTCTTTATCTTCTTCCACTTCTTCTTTCATCACGTCTTTTTTTCTTTTTATTCTTTGTTCTTCTTCTTCCGTCTTCTTTTTCCTTTTTCTTTTGCTTTCTTCTTCTTCTTTCTTCTACTCATTCATCTTCTTATTTTTCTTCTTCTTCAATCTTCTTCTGTTTTTCACCTTTTTGTGACACTATGGGTTATGATCATCTCATGTGTAAGCAACCAAGTTTTGTCTGGTAATCTAAGTTGAAGACCCAACCCCTTCTTCTTAGGATTAAGCTACTCTCTAGCTCGATCGCATTTGGATTCCCTCTGTTTCAAGAAGATGCGGTTGAGCCTGAGTGTAGGGTTTGCAACTCAGATTATTAAAAGAATAAAATATTGATGCTAACTGCATGAGATGATCGTGAACCATATTGTCATAAAATGGTGCAAAATGTGTTCTTGCTCTTTGAAAGAAAAAGAAGAAGAAGAAGAATGAAGCAGAAAGAGCAAAAAGAAGAAGAAAAAGAGGAGGAAACAAGAAGAATGAAGATGAAGAAAGAAGAAGAATGAAGAAGAAAGGGGAAGATAAAGAAGGACTATACTGAAGAGGAAAGACGAAGAAGAAGAAAAAGAAGAAAAAGAAGAAGAATGAAGAATGAAGAAGAAAAAGAAAGAAGAAGAATGAAGATGAAGAAAATGAAGAAGAAGATGAAGATTGAAAAATGACGAAGAAGAACGAAGAAAAAGAAGAAGAATAAGTAGAAGAAAACGAATGAAGAAGAAGAAGATGAAGAAGAATGAAGAAAAGAATGAGAAAGAAGAAAAAAAAAACATAGAAGAAGAAGAATGTAGAAGAAGAATGAAGAAAAAAGAAGAAGAATGAAGAATGAAGAATGAAGAAGAAGATGAAGAAGAAGAAGAGTGAAGAAAACAATGAGAAAAAAGAACATAGAAGAAGAAGAATGAAAAAGAAGAATTTTGAAGAAGAATAAAGAACAAAGAATAAGAATGAAGAATAAGTAATGAAGAAGAAAAAGAAGAATATGAAGAAAGTAGTTGAAAGATGAAGAATGAAAAAGAAAGAAGAAGAAGAAGAAGAACTAAAAGGAAATAAGAAGAAGAAGAAGAAGTAAATTACCCATAAAAAATAAAAGAAAAAGAAAGAGGCGTATCTGAAGGGTGCAGGCGCACTTCTAAAGTGCACTGGCACACTTCTTCATCCTCTTCTTCTTCCATCACGTCCTTTTCTTCTTTTCCTTTTTCATTCTTCTTCTTCTGTCTTCTTTTTCATTTTTCTTCTTCTTCACTCATTCTTCTTATTTCTTCTTCTTATTTTTCATCTTCTTCATTCTTCTTCCTATTTTACACCATTTTGTGACAATATGGATTACGATCATCTCGTGTGTTAGCATCCAAGTTTTATTTTTCAAATAATCTGAGTTGAAGACCCAACTCCTTCTTCTTAGGATTAAGCTAATCTCATGCTCAACCGCATTTGGATTTCCTTAGTTTCTTAAAGATGCAGTTGAACATGAGTGTAGGGTTTGCAACACAGATTGTTAGAAGAATAAAATTTGGATGCCTAACTGCTTGAGATGATTGTGAACCATATTGTCCTAAAATGGTGCAAACTGTGCTCGTGCACTTTGAATGAAAATGGAAGCGAAGAAGAATGAAGTAGAAAGAGGAAAAAGAAGAAGAAGATGAAGAAGAAGAAGAAGAAGAAGAAGAAGAAGAGGACGAAACAAGAAGAATGAAGAAGAATGAAGAAGAAAGAGGAAGAGAAAGAAGAAAAAAAAAGAAGAAAATTGATGAAGAAGAAGAAGAAAAGGAAGAAAAAGAAGAAGAATGAAGAAGAAGAAGAAGAAAAATGAAGAAGAAAAATAAAGAAGAAGAGTGAAGATGAAGAAAAAGAAGAAGAAGATGAAGATTGAAAAATGGCGAAGAAGAATGAAGAAAAAGAAGAAGAATTAGTAGAAGAAGACAAATGAAGAAGAAGAAGACGAATGAAGAAAAAGAAGATAAAGAAGAATGAAGAAAAGAACTAGAAAGAAAAAAGAAGAACATAAAAGAAGAAGAAGTAGAACGAAGAAGAAAAATGTAAAAGAAGAATGAGGAACAAAGAATGCTCTACCGGTGACAGTTTCCCCTCCCATAGGTGACAGTTAGACCTGATGGAACCCGACTCCTTTGGCTTGCATTCCTCAAATTGCTCAGCTCCTGGACCTGCAAATCCCATCTCCCAACCCGAATCTCTGATTACCCATACTACAAATGACATAACTCTTGACTCCCAACCTAATCCAGAATCAAAGAACCCACACCCCGAAGCCTTTCCTCCTCTCCCTAACCACAAAAAACCCGCTCTGAACACGCCATTAACTTCCTCTGAAACAAACCCATGGTTTGCTCCCAAATCTGCTGCTCCCAAGCCCCAACAAAGGTCCCTTGTTTTTGGCAGGAATAGTTCCAGCCTTTGTTGCCCCTCGGTAGAAAAAATTCCATCTTAAATTCTTCCCCCAAGTGAACCGTGGCCCAAATGTGGTTGGGGTGTGTTCAGTTGAAGCTGTTGCAGGAGAAATCCAAATTCTAGACCACTCTTGTGGGGTTTTTTCTAGGGAAGAGACCTGGTTTTACGTTTGTTCGGGGGAACCTTTTGAAACAGTGGAAGCTTCAAGCATCAGTCGAAGCATTGCAACTGATTCATGGAGGGATTGCATTTCATTTCTCCTCCTTAGAAGACCGAGATATGATCCTTGAGGGTGGGATTTACTATGTTGCTGGTCAGCCTCTATTCTTGAGACCATGGGACCGAAACCTCCATACTGGAGGTGTTATGGGGCTCAAACATGTTCCACTGTGGGTTACACTTCCAGGTCTTCCACTCCATCTATGGGGAGAGGAGTCATTGAGTGCGATTTGCTCAGTTCTAGGTAATCCCCTTTTTTCGGACAGATTTACAGCGTTGAAGAGTCAATGGGCCTTCGCCCGTGCTTGTGTGGAATTTGCAGGAAATAAACCTTTGCTGAACTCCATCACCATTGAAGATGACGAGGGAAATGTTTTTCAGCAGACGATTAAATACGATTGGAGGCCCCCCCCCCCAATGCTTGTCATGTGGTGTGATCGGCCATGCCCATGAATCCTGCAACCCCCACACTACTTCAGTTTTGGCTGAGAATCCAAAAGAGAAGGCCCAGATGAATGTCCTTTGAAGGAGAGTTCGATCCCACAGTCGAGGAAGACGATTACTCAGCTCCTGTAGAATAGAACTTCAAAGTTTTTGCGCGGTTGGAATCCCATCCGGGTGAGGAAGACAAGTTCAGGTGTGATGGATCCGATCCAGATCCATGAAGGTCTGCAATCCCATCTCCCAAGGCCTGACTAGAGCCAGGCTGCAGAATACATGTCATGCCTTGGGGACTACTCTAGTGGTCCTGAACCATGCAGTGTAACAGCTGGGCAGTCAAACTATTGCCCCTCTTTTCTTGAAAAAAATTTAAACTCTCAAAATCCCACTCCTTATACCCCTGCTTTATCTAACAGTTTTGGACTGTTGGAGGCTGAGGTGGATCTGGTTCTCTCTGATCAGATTGATGACCCATCCCTTTCGTCTTGTTCATCTCCCCATTCCCTAGGTAACATGTCAAACCCTACTTTTAACCCCACCATCCCTCGGGGCTGACCAGATCTGAACCGATCTGTCCATGATAAATCTGGTCCTTTTCCATCTAATGGTTTTGCTCCGATCCTGAATGGTCCTTCCCATTCCACCCTAACTCTACCCAGCCATCCAATCATAATCCAAACCCGAACCGTCCCCTTTATAAGAACACCAACCCCCAGTCCTCTAGCAGTGTGTTGGTCCAGACCTGTCTAAATTAAAATCGGCCCATGCAAAAGCAAACCAACCTCCAGACCTTTAGCCGTGAGTTATCCCAGACCCGAAATCCAATTTCGAACCCTGAATCATCTGATCCCAGATCTTCCTCCGTATGTCATACCCCCCCATCCTAGTCGGGGATTCCAAACCTCTCCCCTAATCCCCAGCCTTCCTTCTTTTTCTTCTCGAAAGAAGTATGGATCCTTTTTGTAAGACCCGTGTCAAATTAACCCGGTCTTACCACCTTGAACCAGGTTTACCCATTATGGTCGAGTCAAATGGACCAAGGGCATGAAAGAGATCGAGATCCCAGGTATAAAATTGACCCAAAAACACATAATTTTAGGGAAGGGTCGCACACCCAGCTAAGCAGGGTCGGACCTCCCAAAACAGAAAGTGAGACCCTCAGTTTTGAAGGGAGGGTCGGACAGCTTAAGACCCTAGGGTCGACGGGATCATCAACCCTCCCATCGACCCTCGATTTCTGACGAAACTGAAATTAGAAAATTTCTTAATTTTCGGTTGGGATCCTTTCCAAATCTCAATGGGACTATTATAGGACATTCCTAGTCTATTTAAAGGACGTCCCTAAGCCACATTCACTCCTTTCACAACCCTACTTGAATTGAGAGAAAGAGAGAAGAAGGAAAAGAGGAAGAAAGGAGGCTAGGAAGAAGGCTTGGCAAAAGGAGAAGAATTGCAGAGAAAAGTAATCTTCTCAGGTATGGATATTAATTCCATGAGTTTCTACAGACCTTAGGTTAGATATGGTTGAGTGTAGGATTTCGGAGAAACCCAAACCATCCATCCATGGTTAGGTTTTCATAGAAAACCATAGGAGGATGCACAAAAGCTATCTAGATGGATTATACATGGTTCTAGACCATGGATTGACTGTTGAATGAATGTAGGAAGCAAGCCATAGAACCCCAAACACGAAGAATGGATTAAAAGTGGAAATTGGACCAGAGTGCACCAAGGGTCGCACCGAGGGTCGATAGACCATCTGACCCTAGGTGTTTCTGACCATCGACCCTTAGCATTCGGAGAAACCCAAACCATCCATCCATGGTTAGGTTTTCATAGAAAACCATAGGAGGATGCACGAAAGCTATCTAGATGGATTATACATGGTTCTAGACCATGGATTGACTGTTGAATGAATGTAGGAAGCAAGCCATAGAACCCCAAACACGAAGAATGGATTAAAAGTGGAAATTGGACCAGAGTGCACCAAGGGTCGCACCGAGGGTCGATAGACCATCTGACCCTAGGTGTTTCGACCATCGACCCTCGGCATTCGGGAAGTTC
>CM053265.1:33797303-33812603 GCA_028583415.1 Protea cynaroides
GGATCGACGGTTTGTCGTTGAATTCTTTGGGTTTTATCTTCAAAAATCTCTCCACTAGTCGGGAGTGGTCCAACTGATTTTGGGGGTTTGCCCCAAACATATGGGATGGATACTGGTAATTCCCCTGAGCTGCTTGGAATCTGTGCAGCCGGTTGTTGAGGTGTCTGAGGAGCTGGGTGGTTACCCATCGGTGCTGCACTGGCTTGTCCTGTGTGCATGGGTGGAGCCTGAGTGGCTTGAAACATAATTCCCATGGCAACCTACATCTGAGCATGTGCGTGTTGCATCTGCTGCAGCTGCTGTGCTAGATTCATCACCACTGTTTCTAGCTCTGGTGGTGGAGGTGGCAAATTTGTAGGGTTTGTCGGTCCTGGATTACCCGGTGCATAGTTATTTTCTCGACTGGTTTCCTCCACGGGTGGTGGTGGTGGGACTGCATTTTGGGTCTGTCGGGTCACCCTACGTCCAGACATAATTCTTTTTTGTGAGTGGTGGTGCCTGAAAATCATCAGAATAGGTGAGAAGTCATTTATATTTCATGTAGACACGCTAACCGATAATCAATTTCAATTCTAGCTCATTTTATAAAAAAAATACTGTCTTTTCTATGCAGGGTCGATGGTGAGGGTCGATGGTATGTCCGACCCTTAGTATCCGACCCTGGGAATGACCTGTTCTTCCCGAGAGCTGAGGGTCGATGCGAGGGTCGATGGGTATCCGACCCTTAGTTCCGACCCTCGGACTAAAAATCAGATTTTTAAGATCCGATTTTGGGTCATTTCTTATTATTTCCCTCCCGTTTCGACTCGCCTCTCCTCTCTGAGTTGCTACAGTGCTACTCCACTATTGTGGGTCGATTTTAGTCCGGGTTTTGACGTCCACTTCATCCCTACAGGTATGTCTTCCCATTTTTACCTGTTTTTAGGTTTCCATTTCTAGGTTTTCGCACATTTAACTTGTATTTTCCAAATTAAACTTTTTCCAACCGTAAAAATTCGATTTTTATTGGGGGCTTTTGTTATTGGTGCCTCGAGGAACGAAATCCCTCAAATAAATTTGAGTTTCATCGGTTGGTTATCGAGAAACTTGAAATTTTCTCTTTTTGCCCTAATCGTCGAAATTTTCAATTTTTCTTGAACTTCTTCAAATTGGACTTCGTCAGTTAAAATTTCCTACTGTATGTGGGTTGTAGGATGTATTTTAACCTACGTAAGTTCTCATGCCCACTTGTATGGTGAGAAATAAGGCTTTATCGTCACTTACGTCATTATTAAATCGAATTTCAGATTTTTATCCCATAACATCCTTGTTTTTCCTTCTCTTTCTTGTTTTGCAGATACCATGGCTCATACCAAGGTACCCAGAGTTCGTGATCCCCTTCGCTTCCGTTCCAATGAAGCCGAGGCACGGTATGCTGACTATGCCCGTAAGAAGGTTGAGGGTGGTCGTATGGTGAACTTGGCTGAGTTAGCCGTGTTCAATGTAGAGAGAGCCTTTGGTGATATGGGGTGGCTCCCTGTCATCACCTACGACGCATGCACATGTCCGGATTTGGTGCGCCAATTCTATTGTAACCTTTAGATAGTGGGGAACCACGATGATGTGGAGCGTGGTCAGGAGTTGCGCATCACAAGCTACGTCAAAGGGGTAGATATTTCTTTCAACTATCGGTAGCTGGCCGACTTGTTGGGCATTCCCTATGATGGCCCCATGGTGTACTGTGCACCTGGAGAGCCCCAGTTTGTTGAGATGGAGATGAGGGCAGAGATCGACAATCAGTTGCTCCATCCTGATCGATGGCAGATGAGAGCTTGTTATTTGCGTCCAGCTCCACGGGTCTTCTGCAAGATTATCCAGCATAATCTGATCCCACAGAGTGGGCACTATGAGAGGGTTTCTCAGCTGACCCAGTTCCTGATATACAGTATCAGCACCAGACAGCCGGTCTGCCTTCCTTACATCATCACGCGGACCATGATTAGTGCTATATTGTCCGGTCATAGGGGTAATCTACCCTATGGACGCATGATTACAGTGCTACTGACCCGTTTGAGGGTTGACCTGGTGGATGAGAAGATCCAGGAGAAGACCATTTCGTCGCCTCTAGATTGGGAGGCTATCTGCAAGATGGGGCTGCGAGATGCTCAGGTTAGTGATGATGAGAGGAACGCGATGGTGCACCCTCACACTCGTATCGAGATGGCTGATGCCGAGGCTGCTGCTGCCGCTGCTAGAGCCCATGTGGATCCTGTCGATGACGACGACCGCATGTATATGGATGTTGACGTGATACCACCGCCTTCACCTATGCCTGCGGCTGGTGTTGGTACTTCTTCTGCGGCGGATCCTATACCTGAGGCTGGTCCTTCGCATGCGGCTGGTACTTCACTCCCACCTTCTGACATGATGGAGATGCTGCAGGAGATCAGGGAGGCTCAGTGTAGATCTGATATGAGGATGGAGGAGTTGCTAGACGCTTAGCGTATGAGAGTGGATGAGCTGTTAGCTGCCCAACGCGTATCAGATACACGGATGGGAGAGCTTATAGAGGTACAGCGTGCGACTGATCGGAGGGTAGCCGATCTCACTACTAGTCTACAGACGACCTAGACTCAGATAGCCTGGTTGACTAGAGTCTATGCTGAGGACTATGACCGATATCATGAGGCCCCGCCTCCTCCTTCGCCTCCAGCTTCTTGATTGTACTTTATTTTCTTGTACTACAGAGTAACTATCCAGGTTGTGGACTGTACTCTGCTTTAGTTATGTATAGACGTTTTGTTTCTCTCACTCATTGAATGTAACTTGTTTCCCTTTTTAATAGATGCATTATTCTCTTTTTAAATTTGGCCTCAATCTTCACTTGTGCTTACAGTGTGTTAATATTACTGTTTTTACTTTTATCCTATCTTAGTTCACAATTGTTTCGAATATATGTTAGTTCAGCGGATAAGGCCTGAGATGCTCTGATACCAAGTTGTCACACCCTAATTCTGCACTATTCAGAATGATGTGATGAACCGCTAATAAACCAACGGTTCAACCAGGATCTCAAATAGGCTATCCCCGCTTTATTTAAACTTACACACATCTGTAATCATAATCAGAGTAAATACACAATAGCAGAAGTCTTATAATAAGATGAACTGAGAATCTATGTGATATTAAAATTTAAATAACAAGTTATTCTGTTTTCAACTGAGACATAAATATTTAAATACCAAATACATGTCTTAATAAATCTAATAAAGAAACCTATAAAATATCTAATCAAATATACACGAGTTGGACTCGCAAGAGGATTCGTGTGTATCCACTTCAGCATCAGCTTCCATTGCTGCCACGTTCCCGTACGCAGACGCATTCATATAATCTTCAACGGTATAACCTGCATCATCAACTAAAAATATTCGACGTCGAGGGGTGAGCACACATCACCGCTCAGTGAGTAGCCAAAACAATGCAACAATACATATGTATGCAATCAATTTATATCTTTGGTCCGGTTTAAAGTTTGCAATATGCAATAGAAAAGTTTAGGTAGCCAAAGGTTGCGTTTATTTACCCCGCCTCTATACACAAGTGTGTGCTGTCACCCGAAGATCACGTTTATCGTCGACTCACATGCACCCAATCATGAACATTATACAACAAAGGTTACGTTTATTGCTATATAGTGCCATACCAACACGTAAGCCCCTGCTGGCGAGGGCTGCAAAGTGGGCTCGCAACTAACCAATCCTAATGCCAAAGTGTATCCAAGGCCTCACCCCAGCATCCCTCAGAATGTCCATAGAGATAGAGCTAAGGCCCCCCGGTAGAGTCAGATACTACAAGGACCGAAACCAGCTCCCCTGATACTTTACTACATAATAGTTCTGCTAAAGTAATGGCGATACGACGATGCCAATGCACAAGACTTGAGTTAGAGATAGAGCTAAAATGCTGAGACCCGCCAAAGGTTAACGTTTATTGACGGTCTCATCACACCTCCCCGATACTCGCTCGCATCAAGTACATCAACCACACACATACAAGCACATGCCTATTCCTATCATCATCATCATCATCATGTTATAAACAATAAAGTAATTATGCATGAACAAGTAATAGAAATATTGGATGGCATGCTGTATGCACATTACAAATATATTCGCATAGAATCAAGCATGGCATAGGACTCAAGAAATAGAAAACAGTTTTTATTATTAACCAATTTAGTTTGGAGTTCTGGTTCCTCACCTTAGCTTGCTCATAGATACTTTTCCAAGCTTTAGAATCACCTTTATAATGTTATTATATTGCTAGAAGACCTAACAAAGTCGATAAAATTTAATTAGAATTAATTCTAGATTTAAAAACCATTCTGTTAACTGAGGTTCGGAGGTAGGGTCGGAGTCCTGATCGACCCTCGGTGCGACCCTCTGTGCACTTTGGTCCAATTCCCTCTTTTTAATCCATTCATCGTGTTTGGGGTCCTATGGCTTGCTTCTACATTCCATTAAACATTAATTCCGTGGTCTGGAACTACAAATCTACCACCTAGATAGCTTTCATGCTTTTTTCTACGGTTTCCCATGAAAACCTGACCATAGCTTGATGGTTTGGGTTTCTCCGAGATCACACTCTCTCCAATAACTATCCTAAGGTCTGTAGAAACTCATGAAATTAGTATCCATACCGGAGAAGATTACTTTTTCTCTGAAATTCTTCTCCTTTCTGCTAAGTTATCTTCCTTGCCTTTCTTCTTCCTCTTTTCCTTCTCCTCTCTTTCTCTCAATTCAATTAGGGTTATGAAAGGAGTGAAAGTGGCTTAGGGACGTCCTTTAAATAGAGTAGGAATATCCCAAAATAAGTCCCTTTGAGATTAGGAAAGAATCCCAATCGAAAATTAAGAAATTTCTTAATTTTATTTTCTTACGACAACCGAGGGTCGATGATCCCGTCGACCCTAGGGTCCTAAGTTGTCCGACCCTCCCTTCAAAACTGAGGGTCTGACTTTCTGTTTTGGGAGGTCCGACCCTGCTTAGCTGGGTATGCGACCCTTCCCCTATTTTAAGTGTTTTTGGGTCGATTTGATACCTAGGATCTCGATCTCCTTCACGCCCTTGGTCCATTTGACTCGACCATGATGGGTAAACCTGGTTCAAGGTGGTAAGACCGGGTTAGACTGACACGGGTCTTACATTTAGTACTGCATTCCATCAACAGACAGATGGACAGTCAGAGCGTACAATTCAGATTCTAGAAGATATGCTTCGTGCATGTGTAATTGATTTTAAAGGATCATGGGATGAAAAGTTACCACTGATTGAGTTCGCTTATAACAATAGCTATCAGGCTACTATACAGATGTCACCATATGAAGCACTGTATGGAAGGAAGTATCGAACCCCTTTGTTTTGGAATGAAGTTGGGGAACGTAGTATTGTTGGACCGGAATTTGTTGAAGAGACTTATTCGAGTGGTCGACATTATCAAGGAAAGAGTGAGAACAGCTCAGAATCGTCAAAAGCAATATGTAGATACTCGACGTCGAGACCTTGAATTCGTCGTGGGTGATAAAGTATTCTTAAAAGTATCGCCTATGCGAGGTTTGAAACAGTTCGGATAGAAAGGGAAACTAAGTCCAAGATATGTCAGGCCATATGAGATTCTAGCCAAACGTGGAAAAGTGGCTTACTAGTTAGCACTACCACCATCTATGTCAAGTGTGCATGACGTATTTCATATTTCCTTTTTGAAGAAGTATGTCAAGGATCCGACGCACTTTTTGACAACAGACTTACCTGATTTGATAGAAGATTTGACATTTGAAGTAGCACCAACTGAAATCACTACTCGAAAGGATCAACGACTACGCAATCGTGATGTCTATTATGTTAAGGTCACCTGGAGAAGTAGAGATATGGAAGAAATCACATGGGAAGAAGAGAATGCTATGCGAAAGCAATATCTTCATTTATTTGACTCGGAAGGTATGTACAATTTTGAGGACAAAATTTTTATAAGTAGGGGGGAGTTGTAAGACCCGTATCGAACTAACCCGGTCTTACCACCTTGAACAAAGTCTACCCATGGTCGAGCAAAATGGACCAAGTACATGAAGGAGATAACGATCCCAGGTATTAAATTGACCCAAAAACACTAAAACAGGGGGGAGGGTCACACACCCAGCTAGGCAGGGTCGGACCCCCCCAATATAAAAGTCAGACCATGAGTTTTTAACCGGGGGTCGGACAACTTAGAACCAGGGGTCGATGGGATCTCCGACCCCCTCATCGACCCCCTGTTTGCCGATAGAAATCGTGATTTGGAAACTTTCCAAATTTCAATGGGATTATTTCCTAATCTCAGTGGGACTTATTTTGGGAGTTTCTACTCTATAAATAGGACGTCCCTAAGCCTCTTTCGCTCCTTTTAGAACCCTAATTGGATTGAGAGAAAGAGAAGAGAAGGAGAAGAGAAGGAGAATAGAAGGAAAGTAGAGAAGAAGACCAAAGAGAAGGCTTCAAAGGAACAAGTCTACTTCTCAGGTATGAATACTATCTCCATGAATTTCTTAAGACCTTAGAGTAGATAGTGAAGAGGGTATGATCTAGGAGAAACCCAAATCATCCATCCATGGTTAGGTTTCAATGGAAACCATGGAGGAGATCATTAAAACCATGTAGGTGAATAAACTATAGTTCTAAACCATAGAACATGTATGGAATGGATTATAGAAGCAAGTCATAGGACCCAAACACGAAAGAATGGACTATAGGATGAAAATCTCGACTAAATCCACGTGGGGTCACACGTGGGTCGATGGAGAATTGACCTTACCTGTAAGACCCGTATCAAACTAACCCGGTCTTATCACCTTGAACCAGGTTTACCCATCATGGTTGAGTCAAATGGACCAAAGGCGTGAAGGAGATCATGATCCCAGGTATCAAATCGTCCCTAAAACACTCAATTTAAGGGGAGGGTCGCATACCCAGCAAAGGAGGGTCGGACCCCCCAAGATAGAAAGTCAGACCCTCAGTTTTATAGGGAGGGTCGGACACCTTAGGAACCCTAGGGTCGACGGGATCATCGACCCTCCCATCGACCCTCAGTTACCGCCGAAACTGAAATTAGGAAATTTCTTAATTTTTGATTTTGATTCCTTCCTAATCTCAAAGGGACTTATTTTAGGATGTTTCTACTCTATTTAAAGGACGTCCCTAAGCCTCTTTCACTCCTTTTACAACCCTAATTGAATTGAGAGAAAGAGAAGAGAAGGAAAAGGAGAAGAAAAGAAGCAAGGAAAAGAAGATAGCAAAAAGGAGAAGAGTTGCAGAGAGGGAGTAATCTTCTCAGGTATGGATACTAATTCCATGAGTTTCTACAGACCTTAGGTTAGATAATGATGAGTGTGTGATCTCGGAGAAACCCAAACCATCAACCTATGGTTAGGTTTTCATAGAAAACTATGGGAGATTACATGAAAGCTATCTAGGTGGATGATTCATGGTTCTAGACCATGGAATGAATGTTGAATGGACTGTAGGAGAAAGCCATAGGACCCCAAACAGGAAGGATGGACTAAAAGGAGGGAAATTGTCCAAAATCCATCGAGGGTCGCACAGAGGGTCGATGACCATCCGACCCTATGTGATCCTGAGGATCGACCCTCAGTGTTCAGGAAGTCCAGGTTGGGGAGGGTCGCACCCAGGGTCGATCATGACTCCGACCCTACCTCCGACCCTCCGTTAACAGAATGATTTTTAAATTTTGAATAAATTCTAATTAAATTTTATCGGCTTTGTTAGGTCCTCTAGCAATATAATAACATTATAAAGGTGATTCTAAAGCTTGGAAGAGTATCTATTAGCAAGCTAAGGTGAGGGAACAAGACCTAAACTAACTGGTTAATAATAAACTGTTTTAATTCTTGAGTCTAATGCCATATTGATTCAATGCGTGTATGCATGTGTGTGCATTCAACATGCCATCCAATATTTCTATTAATTGTTCATGCATATTTACTTTACTACTTATAACATGATGATGATGATGATGATAGGAATAGGTATGTGAATGTTTGTGTTTGGCCAGTGTATATGGTGAGGGTAGGGATGGTATCAACCGGTACAACCATGACCGTTCTTCATGGGGTGTATATTGTGCCATGGTCTACTTAAGTCATGTCCACTGATGTCGTCGTATCTCCATTATCTTAGCAGAACTATTATGTCGTAGAGCATCAGGGGAGGTGGTCTCGGTCCTTGTAGTCTCTGACTCTACCGGGGAGCCTTAGCTCTATCTCTATGGATGTGATGAACCGTCAATAAACCAACGGTTCAACCAGGATCTCAAAATAGGCTATCCCATGTATGATAAACAAAAATACATTCCACATTAATCAGAGGTAATAAAATAAATAGCAGAAGTCTTACAGATAATGAACTGAGGACTAATCATGATAAATAATTAATATTCCATTTATTTTCAAGTAACCAAAACATAACTTAATACATATTACAATATTCAAATACGAAAACTAAACACTAAACGAATCCATCGTTGAAACGCTCGCTTAACGAATCACGTTCCTCCTCCACAGCTTGCTCATCATGGCGTGTTGACATAATCTTCAATCATAATACCTATAACATCAGAAACTAAAATATTTGTGCGCACGAGGGTCTTCTCTCCAACTTAAGCTCAGTGAGAAAACAAAACAACGCAACAATACATATGCATGCATACAATTCAAATCTTTGGTCTGGTATATAAGTTTGCAATGTGCTATAGAAAGGATAGGTGGCCGCCGCACCTCTAGAAATGCCTAATGAAAACGGCACTGTCACCCCACAAGCACCCACCATGGACAATATACACCCCATGAAAACGGCATGGCTGTACCGGTTGCCCATACCAACACGTAAGCCCCTGTTGGCGAGGGCTTGCAAACTGGGCTCGCAATTAACCAACCCTAATGTCAAACAATGTATCCAAGGCCTCACCCCAGCATCCCTCAATACATCCAAAGAGATAAAGCTAGGGTCTGGTGACCAGGCTGAACCACAATGCCACGTCCCCCCTGATGCCCTACGACATATTAGTTCTGCTAAGGTAATGGCGATACGACGATGTTAGTGGACAAGACTTGAGTAGAGATAGTGCTAGAGTCTGGTGACCAGGCTGAACGACAATGTCACATCCTCCCCCTGATGCTCCACTCGCATCAAGCACACTAACACTTTCTTAGTGGACATGACTTGAACAGACCATGGCACAATATACCCCGATGAGAACGGCATCAAAGTACCGGTTGATACCATTCCTACCCGCACCATGTACACCAGCCAAACACAATCATTCACATGCCTATTCCTACCATCATCAACATCATCATGTTATAATCAATAAATTTAAATATGCATGAACAGTAATAATAGAAATATTGGATGACATGTTGAATGCACATTACAAGCATACACGCATATCACAATCATGGAATTGGACTCAAGAAAGAAAAAATAGTTTCTTATTAAAAAAATAGTTTAGGTGTAAGACCCGTGTCAATCTAACCCGGTCTTACCACCTTGAACCAGGTTTACCCATCATGGTCAAGTCAAATGGACCAAGGGCATGAAGGAGATCGAGATCCCAGGTATAAAATCGACCCAAAAACACTTAATTTTAGGGAAGGGTCGCACACCCAGCTAAGCAGGGTCAGACCTCCCAAAATAGAAAGTCAGACCCTCAGTTTTGAAGGGAGGGTCGGACAGCTTAAGACCCTAGGGTCGACGGGATCATCGACCCTCCCATCGACCCTCGGTTTCTGACGAAACTGAAATTAGGAAATTTCCTAATTTTTGGTTGGGATTCCTTCCAAATCTTAATGGGATTATTAAAGGACATTCCTAGTCTATTTAAAGGACATCCCTAAGCCACATTCACTTCTTAAACAACCCTAATTGAATTGAGAGAAAGAGAGAAGAAGGAAAAGAGGAAGAAAGGAGGCTAGGAAGAAGACTTAGCAAAAAGGAGAAGAAATTGCAGAGAAATGTAATCTTCTCAGGTATGGATACTAATTCCATGAGTTTCTACAGACCTTAGGTTAGATATGGTTGAGTGTAGGATTTTAGAGAAACCCAAACCATCTATCCATGGTTAGGTTTTCATGGAAAACCATAGGAGGATGCACGAAAGCTATCTAGATGGATTATACATGGTTCTAGACCATGGAATGACTGTTGAATGAATGTAGGAAGCAAGCCATAGGACCCCAAACACGAAGAATGGGTTAAAAGTGGAAATTAGCCCAGAGTGCACTAAGGGTCGCACCGAGGGTCGATAGACCATCCGACTCTAGGTATTTCTGACCATCGACCCTCAGCATTCGAGAAGTTCAGAATGGAGGGAGGGTCGATAGACCCATCGACCCTAGCATCGACCCTAGCATCGACCCTCAGTTGATAGAATGGTTTAAAATTCCAAATTAATTCTAATTAAATTCTATCAACCTTGTTAGGTTTTCTAGCAATATAATAACGTTATAACGGTGATTCTAAAGCTTGGAAAATATCTTTTAGCAAGCTAAGGTGAGGAACCTTAACCCCAAACTAAATTGGTTAATAATAAACTGTTTTTTATTTCTTGAGTACTATGCCATGTTTGATTCTATGCGAATATGTTTGTAATGTGCATACAGCAAGCCATCCAATATTTCTATTACTTGTTCATGCATATTTACTTTATTGGTTATAACATGATGATGATGATGATGATAGGAATAGGCATGTGCTTGTATGTGTGTGGTTGATGTGCTTGATGCGAGCGAGTATCATGGGAGGTGTGATGAGAACGTCAATTAACGTTAACCTTTGGCGGGTCTCAGCACTTTAGCTCTATCTCTAACTCAAGTCTTGTGCATTGACATCGTCGTATCGCCATTACCTTAACGGAACTATTATGTCGTAGAGTATTAGGGGAGGTGGTCTCGGTCCTTGTAGTTTCTGACTCTACCGGGGGGCCTTAGCTCTATCTCTATGGATGTTCTGAGGGATGCTGGGGTGAGGCCTTGGATACACTGTTTGGCATTAGGATTGGTTAGCAGCGAGCCCAGTTTGCAAGCCCTCGCTAATAGGGGCTTACGTGTTGGTATAGCATTATATAGCAATAAACGTTAACCTTTGTTGTATAATGTTATGGTAGGGTGGATGGGGACGACGATAAACGTTAACCTTCGGGCAGGCTTCCACACCCTGTGTATAGAGGCGGTATCAATAAACGTTAACCTTTGATCACCCAACCTTTCTATTGCACATTGCAAACTATAAACCAAGACCAAAGATATGAATTGACTTTTTGCATGCATATGTAATGTTGCATTGTTTTGGCTACTCACTGAGCCGTGTTGTGTGCTCACCCCTCGACGTCGAATATTTTTAGTTGATGATGCAGGTTATACAGTTGAAGATTATATGAACGCATCGGCGTACGGAACTGTAGCAGCTATGGAAGTTGGAGCTGAAGACGATACACACGACTCCTCTCGCGAGTGCAACTCTTGTGTATTCGATTAGATATTTTTATAGGTTTCTTTATTGGATTATAGACATGTATTTGATACTTAATTATTTATGTCTCGGTTTGATACAGAATAATTTTCTATTAAATTATTAATATCATTTAGTTCTCAGTTCATTTATTTATAAGATTTCCGTTAATGTGTATTTACTCTGATTATGATTGTGAATGCGTGTAAAGTTTGGATAACGCGGGGATAGCCTATTAGAGTTCATGGTTGAACCGTTGGTTATTTAGCGGTTCATCACACCATTCTGAAGTGTGCGGAATTGGGGTGTGAGAACTTGGTATCAGAGCTTCTCAGGCCTTGCCCGCTGAACTGACACACATTCAAGACCATTGTGAACTGAGATAGGATAAAAGTAAAAGCTTTAATACAAACACATTGTAAGCACAAGTGATGATTGAAACCGAATTAAAAAGAGAATAATGCATCTATTAAAGGGGAAACCCGTTACATACAAGGAGTGAGAGAAACAAAACGTATATACATCACTAAAGCAGAGTACAGTCCGCAACCCGGACAGTTACTCTGTAGTACAAGAAAAGTAAAGTACAATCACGAAGCTGGAGGCGAGGGAGGAGGTGGTGCCTCACGATCTCTATCATAGTCCTCAGCATAGACTCTAGTCAACCAGGCTATTCGAGTCCGGGTCGTCTGTAGACTAGCTGTGAGATCGGCTACTCTCCTGTCAGTCGCACCCTGGATCTCCATGAGCTCACCTATCCACGCGTCAGAGGTGTGCTGAGCAGCCAACAACTCATCCACTCTTATGCGCTGAGCATCTAGAAAATCCTCCATCCTCAGGTTCGATCTACGCTGAGTCTCTCTGATCTCGCGCAGCATCTCCATCATATCAGAAGGTGGGCGTGAAGGACCAGCATCATGAGAAGGACTGGCCTCGGGTACCGAAGCCGCCGCTGCAAAAGTACCAACTCCATCCGCCTGTGTGGGTGATGGCAGGGGTATCGCATCGACATCCATATACATACGATCATCATCGTCGACCGGATCTCCCCGAGCCCTAGCAGCAGCCGCAGCATCAGTCACCTCGACCCGAGTGTGAGGGCGCACCATCGCGTTCCTCTCCTCATCACTAACCTCCGCATCTCGTAGCTCCATCTTGCAAATAGCCTCCCAATCTAGAGGCGACGAGAAGGTCTTCTCCTGGATCTTCTCATCAACCAGATCCACCCCCAAACGGGTCAGTAGCACTATAATCACGCGTCCATAGGGTAGATTACCCCTATGACCGGACAATGTGGCATTGATCATCGTCCGCATGATGATGTAAGGAAGGCAGACCGGCTGTCGAGTGCATATGCTGTAGATCAAGAACTGGGGTCAGGCCGAGACACCCTCTCATAGTGCCCACTGCGTGAAATCAGATTATGCTTTGGATAATCTTGCGAAGACGCGTGGAGATGGAGCGCAAGTAGCAAGCTCTCATCTCGCCATCTATCGGGATGGAGCAAGCGATTGTCGATCTCTGCTCTCATCTCCATCTCAACAAAACGCGTGGCTCTCCCGGCGCATAGTACACCATAGGGCCATCGAAGGGAATGACTAAAAGATCGGCCAGCTGCCGATAGTCAAAAGAAATGTGCACCCCCTTGACGTAGCTAGTGATGCGCAACTCCTGACCCGCTCGACATCATTGTAATCCCCCACCACCGGAGATTACAATAGAACTGGCGCACCAAGTCTGGACATGTGCACGCGTCGTATGTGATGACAGGGGAGCCACCCCATGTCGCCAAAGCTCTCTCGACGTTGAACAAGGCTAGATCAGCCGGGTTCACCATACGACCCCCTTCCACTTTCTTGCCCCGTATAGTATGCATACTGTGCCTCGGCCTCATTTGAACGGAAACGGAGAGGATCACGCAATCTTGGCACTTTAGTACGTGCCATAGTACCTGCAAAAAAAAGAAAGAGAAAATAAACCAGGAGTTAGTAGGATAAAATCCGAAATTGGATTTAATAACTACATAAGTTAACAATAAATTCCCATTTTTAACCATACAAGTGGGCGTAAGAACTTACGTAAGTTAAAACATATCCTACA
Source organism: Protea cynaroides (assembly GCA_028583415.1). Taxonomy (NCBI): domain Eukaryota; kingdom Viridiplantae; phylum Streptophyta; class Magnoliopsida; order Proteales; family Proteaceae; genus Protea; species Protea cynaroides. The sequence goes on from CM053265.1 coordinate 33,810,941, forward strand.
ATCTACAGGGAGTAGAAAATTTTAACGGATAAGGTCTAATTTGGAGAAATTCAAGAAAAACCAAAAATGTCGACAAATTAGGGCAAAAAGAGAAAAATTTAAGTTTCTCGATGACCAACCGATGAAACTCAAAAAAAAATTTGAGGGCTTTCGTTCCTCAAGACCCCAATAACAAAAGCCCCCAATAAAAATCGAAATTTTACGATTGGAAAAAGTTTAATTTGAAAAATACAAGTTTAAGGAGCAAAAACCTAGAAATAAAAACCTAAAAACAGGTAAAGTTGGGAAAGTATACCTGTAGGGGTGATGTGGATGTCGAAATTCGGACTAGGAACGATCCACAATAGCGAAGTAGCACTGTAGCAGCTCGGAGAGTAGAGACGAGTCGAAACGGAGGGGGAATAGTGAGAAATGACCCAGAATCGGATCTTAAAAATCTGATTTTTAGTCCGAGGGTCGGAAAATTTGACTGACAACATCGACCCTCGGATCGACCCTCCAATCGACCCTCGACTCTCGGGAATCTGACAGAAATTCAAGGGTCGGACACCCATCGACCCTCGCATCGACCCTCAGCTCTCGAGAAGAACAGGTCATTCCCAGGGTCGGATACCAAGGGTCGGACATACCATCGACCCTCACCATCGACCCTCACCATCGACCCTACATAGAAAGGACAGTAAAATTTTTCAGAATAAATTGAGGATTTTGAATTTTACATCGGTTGGCGTGCCTACATGAAGTATAAATGATTTCTCACTGATTTTGATGATTTCCAGGCACCACCCATCTCAGAAAGGAAATATGTCTGGACGTAGAGTGACCCGATAGACCCGAAACACAGTCCCACCACCACCACCTGTGGATGAGACTAGTCAAGAGAACAATTATGCACAGGGTAATCCCGAGCCGGCAAACCCTACAAATTTGCCACCACCACCACCTGAGCTAACAATAGCGGTAATGAATCTGGCTCAACAGCTACAACAAATGCAACATGCACAAGCTCAAATGCAGGTTGCGATGGGAGTTATGTTTCAAGCCACTCAGGCTGCAGCCATGCACACTGGGCAAGCTAGTGCAGCACCAGTGGGTAACCACCCAGCCCCTCGAGACACCTCAACAACCGGCTGCACCGGTTCTGTGCAAGCCCAGAAGCAGCCCAAGGGAACTATCAGTATCCACACCCTATGTTTGGGGCATATCAAAATCAACTGGATCACTCCCGGCTAGTAGAGAGATTTTTGAAAATGAAACCGAGAGAATTCAACGGTAAACCGTCTGATCCATTGTGGCTAGCACACTGGATAGACGAGATGGAAAGGAACTTCCTCATGATGACTATCACCGAGGAAGAGAAAGTACTATGTGCCACCTTCATGCTCAAAGGCGACGCACACCATTGGTGGAAATCTACAAAGACATACTTATTGACCAAGCACGCCCCTACCGACATGGGCTATATATAAAGAAGCATTCTTCGAGAAGTATTTCCCAAGAAGCTTCGGAGATTCAATGGAAAAGGAATTTGAGTCGTACCAGGGCGGATGTCCGTAGACTCGTATCAATAGCGCTACGAAGAGCTGTTTTTCTTCGCACCAACTAGCATGCAAGAAGAAGATACAAAAACCCGTAGATTCGTCGTGAGGCGAGAGGAAGTATC
>CM053265.1:33813103-33838103 GCA_028583415.1 Protea cynaroides
TGCTAAATGTGAAGAAGATGCTACCCTATTTCACAAAAGGGAAGAGAAATACAGGGTTTATACTTTTCTGGCAGGACTAAATGTAGAGCTTGATCCTATTCGCTCACAGATTCTCAGCAGGGACCCTTTCCCCACCCTCGAACAGGCTTATTCCATGGTTTAGTTAAAGGACCAACGACGAATAACAATGTTGTCCCCTTCTGTTCCGGATAGGTCTGCTCTCCAGACAAATACTCAGACATACAAGAATCCTCCTGTTTCCCGTGATGCTATCAAATGTGAGTATTGCAGCAAGCTTTGGCACACCAAAGACACATGCTGGAAACTTCATGGCAAACCGGTAGATTTTGAAGCAAAACGCCGAGAAAAAGCTATGCACAAGGCAAAGTCCTCCCACGCACCTCAGGCACATCAAACTGAAACAAGTCCTCCAATTGGTCCTCTGCCACAACTCTCTACACAAGAACTTCAGACTCTCCAGCATCTCCTTCGACTACCTCTTGCGACTACAAATCAATTTTCCACATCTGCATCTACCAATCCAGGTTCTTTTTTTGTTCAGTCAGGTATTTCCCATGATGGTCATTGTGCTTTCTCTATCTCTAGCCCATGGGTTATATATACTGGAGCCACTGACCACATGACTGGTTCGTCTGAGTCCTTTTATTTATACTCTCCTTCTTCTGGACATAATACTGTGAAGGTTGCTGATGGATCCCTCTCTCCTATATCTGGAATTGGATCCATCCACTGTTCTTCCTCCCTTGATTTGAATTTCGTTCTACATGTTCCTAATTTATCCACAAATTTACTCTCCATTAGTAGTCTTACAAAGTCTCTAAATTGTAAAGTAACATTTTTTCCTACCTATTGTGTGATTCAGGATCTGGAGAACTGGAAGACGATTGGACATGGTAGTGTACATGGTGGACTGTACTTGCTTGACAATGGTCGTTCAGCACCTTCCTCCCATTCCGCAGCCAGTACCCTTCAGCAGTGGCACCGCCGTCTTCGGCATCCCTCTTCTGCTGTTCTATCTCATTTTTTTCCAAAATTATTTAAACAATGTAATAAAGATGAGTTATTATGTGAGGCTTGTATTTTGGCCAAACAGGCTCGTATTTCTTATTTACCTTCTACTTCAAAAAGTCCTTGTATCTTTGATTTAGTCCATTCTGATGTTTGGGGTCCAATACGGACTACCTCTATTTCTAGTCATAGGTGGTTTGTAACTATTACTGATTGTCACACTCGTACTACATGGGTCTATCTGATGCGTCAAAAAAATGAGGTCTTTGCATGCTTCTGCCATTTCTACAATATAATCAAGACACAGTTTCAAACTCAGTTGAAGATGCTCCATAGTGACAATGGTAAGGAATATCTTGAAGGATTTTTTCAGCAATACTTGGCTGATAACCGGATAATTCATCAGACAAGTTGTGTGGACACTCTGCTCATAATGGAGTCGCTGAAAGAAAGAACCGCCACTTACTTGAAACAGCTAGAGCATTAATGTTTGAGAGACATGTTCCTGCTCAATACTGGAGTGATGTTGTCCTCACTGCAGCATCCTTGATCAACTGCCTTCCTTCTCTAGTTTTAGACAACAAGGCTCCCTCGGACATCTTACTTGGAAATTCTGATTTGTTCTTCCTCCTAGAGTCTTTGGTTGTCTTTGTTATTCTCGTAACCATCGTTCCCCTGGCAAGCTTGATCCACGTGGATTAAAGTGCATATTTTTAGGGTATTCTGCAACACAGGAAGGATACAAGTGTTATCATCCTCCCTCTCGTCAAGTCCTTGTTAGTAGAGATGTTATTTTTCATGAGCATCTCTCCTATTATCAGGCTCCTCTTCAGGGGAGACATAGACAGTTGAAGATGCACCTGATATCCCTAATGTACTTATACCGAATATACCTTATGTACCAAAAATAGTCCAAGAACAAGTGCTCGATACAGCTGCACCATCCAAGCATCCAACCACCAACCCACCTCTGCAAGTTTATAGTCATGCCAAAGATAAGCAAGGAAAGGCCACTACCACTCCTGCACATGTCCCTTCGCTAGCCCTGGGTCCAGAAACTGTGTCTCACCGAGCCTTCTTCCGGTAAGGAACGTACTCCTTCTGATCTTGATCTTCTAATTGCACTTCGAAAAGGAACTAGGGCCTGCACCCTACATTCTATTTCCAATTATGTTTCCTATGACTCCCTTTCCCCTTTTTTTCGTGTTTTTGTGTCTTCGCTCTCTTCTGTGTCTGTTCCTCAAAAATGGCAAGATGCAATTATGGATGAAAGGTGGAAAGGTGCAATGATGGAAGAAATGTGGGCTCTGATGAAAAATGATACATGGGATCTCGTTCCACTTCCTGCAGGATCAAGGTCCGTAGGATGCAAGTGGATCTTTATAGTGAAACAGAAACCAGATGGGACTATTGATCGGTACAAGGCTAGATTGGTTGCACGGGATTTACTCAAACATATGGGATTGACTACCAAGAAACCTTCGCTCCAGTGGCCAAATTGACTACCATCGGGGTCTTCTTGTCCGTGCTGTACATCACAATTGGGACTTGCAACGGTTAGATGTAAAAAATGCATTATTTCATGGAGAACTTACTGAAGATGTCTATATGGACTGCCCACCGGGTTTCACAGCTGATAAAACCCAAGGAAAAGTCTACAAGTTGAAACGATCTCTTTATGGTCTAAAACAATCCCCTTGAGTATGGTTTGGAAGATTTAATAAAGCTATGGTAGCATTTGGCTATGTTCAAAGCAATGTTGACTATACTTTATTTATAAAACATTCCCCTAACACTTTTACTGCATTACTTGTATATGTAGATGATATCATCATTGCTGGCAATAACAATGATGAAATCACGAAACTAAAGGCATTTCTAGGGAAGGAGTTTGAGATTAAAAACCATGGCAAACTTAGGTACTTTCTTGGGATTAAAGTTGCTAGATCTGCAAAAGGCATCTATCTGTCTCAAAGAAAGTATGTTATTGATCTTCTCTCAGAAACAGGGTTACTTGGGGCTCGACCTTGGGATACTCCTCTCGATCCCAATACCAAGCTAAGGGCAAAAGAAGGCACACCAGAAGACAAAGGAAGATATCCGAGACTTGTTGGCAGACTCATATATCTTACCCACACACCGCCAGATATTGCATTCGTAGCTAGCTTGGTAAGCCAGTTTATGCACGACCCATACTCTACACATATGGAGGTTGTCAGCCCTTGGAAAAGGAATCCTGTTATCTCCTAATGACCCTCTGAAAATGGAAGCATATGCCATTTCGGATTCACCAAATAAACAAATCCAGGTGGAGGCTTATACTGATGCAGATTGGGCAGGAAGTCCTGATCGTAAGTCTATGGTTATTGCACATTCTTGGGTGGCAATTTGGTAACTTGGCGCAACAAGAAGCAAAATTTGGTTGCCCAATCCAGGACAGAAGCAGAATACAGAGCAATGGCGCATGAAATATGCGAACTACTATGGTTACAATGACTACTCAAAGATTTAAAGGTTATGTGTAACTAGTCCTTGAAATTATTATGTTATAATCAAGCAGCTATTAGCATTGCTAATAATCAAGTTCAACTTGATAGGACAAAACATGTTGAGGTAGACCGTCACTTCATCAAAGAGAAACTGGACAGTGGACAAATTGAGATTCCGTTTGTCAAATCAGAGGACCAACTAGCAGACATTTTCACCAAAGGTCTGCCAGGAAAATCCTTCCATATGATATTGTCCAAGTTGTGCATGCATGATATATATGCACCAACTTGAGGGGGAGTGTTGAGAATATTACATATTTCATTTTTTGTCTAGATTCATTGTACTACCTGTATTGTACAATTGTACTACCTATACTACCCTCATTACCTATATTGTACTACCTGTACTACCTCTTTTTTTCTTTGTATGCATTCTCACATTATAAATAAGTGGACCTCTGTCTATTACAGACAAGTCATTCCATCATTCAACAATACCCATTACTACAATTCCAAAACTGTAGTTTTCGGGAGGGATCCGTGGCTTTTGCTATGGGCACTAGTCCTTGTCCATCACAACCCATCGAAAAAGAGAATTTGCTTATTGTACTCAATAGAACTCCATTCCAAGGACGGCAACCCTAATCCCTGATTTGCATAGAATATACTTGTGGATTTACCCAGTGAATTGCTACATTTAATGCATGGAATGAATGATCAAAACAAGAATTGGAATCATAAAACAATCTTACGATGGGCTCTGAAAAAGATGTCCTCAACTTTTCCTTTCTTTTTTTGTTGGGGTGAGAGGTCTCTTCTTCACATGACATTCTCTTACCTGATGGATGGTTGCAGAGAAGTTCAATCCTTTTGTATGCCAATGTTGGGTAAACTAGATTCGACATGTTGTTGATTACAAAGGTTAGAATTTTTTCCTACGTTCATGACAATTAGGGTCAGGAAATGTTGTCAATCGCTAAACCCTACATTTAAACCCTTCAAGAAGAAAAAAAAATTTCCTACATGGACAGTGGGAGAGATTCCCAAACTGGTTTTTTTTAGCCACTTGGGAAAATAATTTCATCACACTAATTTCTAACCATTGGATAAGTTGGGGGAATTCTTTCAATATGCCAGATGTAAATCGATGGTTTATTTCAAAGATATAGCCCACCACTTGCAGAGCTTTCCCCCTTGTGCTTTCCCCACTGTTTTCTTACACTGACCCTTTTACAAAAAAAAATTTCGAAAATCAACCCAAGACTAGCCGACTACATAATGATTTCCACATGCCAAGAGCTTAGTGTCACGACCAACTCCGTCTACATGACCCATGGGGTGGCACATGGGTTAGTGGATTGGTCTATTATCTAGAAACCTCCACATTCTTCGTACATATGGGAATTTTAAAAATCCCTACATTCTCTAGATTTCTCTTTGAAAGGAGGAATGTTCTAGACCAACTCTACTAGAACATTCCTAACCGTTGGATCATAGACACTTGTACATATCTTAGCCATTCGTTGTACCTATGGTTCCAATAAATAAGGACGGCCTCATTTGGCCAAGGCACTCTGCACTTAAGCTTTGTAAGAGATCTTTGCAATAGAAGTTCATTCTTCTAAAGCTCTCGTGTTCTCTCCTTTCTTAGGTTGACTTATGAGCATCTAAGTGCTGGCACGGTTGGCTTAGTTACACTAAGGCCGTGACATTAGGCCCCACAAGAGACTTTAGCATGCATCCCCTCCACACACACAAAAAAGAAAAAAAAAGTGTTACGAGTGGCCTCCTACAATGTTGGTGTAGGAAAAACCTCTCACTTTTCATAATGAAATATTCTCCATCAAAATGACACGTTATTAAATGCTGCTCATGGCACTTTGCTTACTCTCCTGTATCCAAAAGCCCAATACTTATTCTTTCTTTTCGAAAAAAAAAAAACATTTTCAACGATTGCTTTCTCTCCTAAATATGTTAAGCATGTCATATCCAGCGGTTGGTGATGATTCCTATTCAGAAAGATGCTATGCAGGCTATTGCCACGAAGTAATTCCAGTCAGTGGCACCAATATATTGTAGGATTACCTGCTTTAAACAACTCCATATGTCCAAATATTTCTTTCACTCAATTCATTATTTTGAATAAAAATATTACTTATAGCATAAATATTTTTTTTAATAGGAATAAAAAATATTTTATATTTTAACTTTTTCAATCATAATATATTTTCATGTGATTAAATTATTTTACAACCTTAATTTCATTGATCATACTTATTGCTTTTATTACCTTTAATTTTTTGTCTATATTTGGTTATGACACCATTTCTATAACATTAGTGTTTGAGTTTTACATAGTGATTATTCTATTAAATTCACTGGGGTGTATCGTCTTTATCTTGATTACTCGTTATTAATTTTGCCATAAGAACTTTTTTTCTATGCTTATCCTGTTCTTTGAGATTTTGTTTATTCCATATGTTTTTCAACTATTGTTATTAATACAGAAGGACTTTCACAAACATCACATTATCAACATACTATGAGTAAAGCAAAGGGCTAATTCAAACTATTAACGATAAAGGTATCTCATTTAGTTTTTTGAGTTCGCGGCCATCCATATCACAATATCCCTCTGCTAAAACCTCGATTATAGCTTCTTTCACCACAGCTGCAGCTACTTGTGATGTTATATATATATATATATATATATATATCACGTATGCTACAAAATCATTATACCAAAGCAGATAAAATTGCATTCACTTGTCATCAACAAATGTTAGTATGTAATGGGTATCCTCCAAAATAGAATCAGATTATATACCTGGATATCAAAAGATAGCTGTGATCTCAAAAGGCAAAGGCAAACTTCAAAAGATCAAATGGTTTTCCTTTTCCAAAATGGTTAGGTCAGAAATAAGTCATATCTGAGGATTAAAATTCTGCTGCAGCCTACAGCATGCCATCAGAGATGATGCACGAGCCAGATAGAAGAGTACCTAGCCCAATCCTGCATGATCATATAGATGGTCAGTTCATGCCCATAAATGCTGACCTTCTGAATATAAATAAATAAGTAAATAAAAGCTGACCCTGGAAAGTGGTACATGTTGTTTCCCTGATGACTGTGACCAATTCGACCATTTCTTGAGACAGTTCATAGAAGGTGATCCAAAAAGGCCAAGTTAACAAATAATTAAATCTTCCATCATATTCCAAATGCATGTGAAATGCAAAGCATGGCTCAAAATATAAATAGAAGGTGTTGCTTATTTGAAATTTTAAGGAAGAGATGTTATAATTTCTCCTCTTTCCATTAGAAGCGTATATCATAAATCCTATATAATTTATGCTCTTTCCAACATTCCAGGAGATGTTATACATCCCTATTACAAAAGAATGAATAGTGCTGGTTTGAGTGGATGGGCTTCAAGGAATTCATTGCCTTTGCTAGGGTAGTAGCCATTCAAATTGTGCGATGTCACTAGGTTAGGTTTCCTGCTATTCGCAGGATTTATAGCTGGTGTACTTCGCTGGTGCTTCACTTTCTATTAATAAAGTGTTATTTGAGGCCCATCCAAAGAACAAATAAATAAATAGTGTAGATATTATGGCCATGCATGTATTACACTACATACCCAAATCCACATCTTTGAACGGGCTTCCACTTGAAAATATGATATTGTCACCCACAATGGAAAATGCTTCTTCAGAGGTGCATTCAACTGTCAAATAATTCAGTAACAATGTTTATTAACACAGAATTCATACTCACAAGCGAGTCTAAGTTCACGTACCATTTTGAGTAGGATTTGACATTGCAAAAATAGTTGTTCTAGTTGAAGTAGAAAAATTCAAGGCATCTAAAACCTAAAATCATGTCCAATACACCACACCAACTTTCTTATTATGAATAACCAAAAGATAATAACCATAAATCATAAGCATAAGAGATTTCTTAATCATAAAGCCGAAAACTAGGTCCATGAATCTACTAGAAAACAGTATGAACAAGGATGAGAAGTCATAAGAAATATGATTTATATTAACTATTATGCACCTCTCTGGAGAACAAACCCCCAACTGCAGATAAGCCAAGCAGTACATCAGGCTTTACTTGTTTAACCTGGTTGGCACAAAAATAGATTTTTGAGACTAGTGCATTGGATTTGGTCAGCAAAAATTACCTGCTTTCTTGTTATTCTATAGAAAAGAGGTTGTAGCCGCTGCCGTTCTCCTTGTCAAAGCTTGCCCAAGAACTTTAACTTGCAGTCACTAGATTAATCAATAAACACCGAGACTACTCATTTTGCATGTGACTTGAGCATGCTATGGCTAATTTATAGGAATGGTAAGATCAATCAGCCAACCTATGCACACTTGAGAAGATACTGAGAGTAATGGACAACTTTCAGAGTTTCAGTATGCCACTTTCTAGAAGAATTAGTCTAGCTTCAGTACCATGGAACTCACCAACAGCAAAACCAATGATCACATCTAACATCTCTCATATATGAGTTGTTTGCCGAGTTTATCAATGTTTTTTTCCCTTCCCATCAATTAAGGTTAGACAAGTTAATACATACATGTTGAGATAAGTTGTCATAAAGTTACATGCAATATAGATAAATTACATCTAATATTAACTCATGGGAAAACCAAAGTAAAGACAATATAACAAAGCCAAATGTAGCAGTGTTGGCCTTGCACAAGAATATACAGTAATGGGCTAATATCACAGATAAAAGTCATCCAAAAAGAGAAGAAAGAAGTAGTACTCTCCTAGTCTAACCTCACATTAAAAACAAAGTTTGCGAACATTATTCAGGTGAGTGATTTTAGTTCTTTAAGCACAAAACATTACGATGACACTTTGGAGTTCTAACTAATAAATAAACCTTCTGATATGATGCCCAATCATCGGTTCAACAATATGAATATTTAGCATTTTTATTATTACTAATTAAGACTTGAAATAGGAGATTAATCAAATCTTTGTTCATTAACAACCTTTGGCTTTGGGCAAAGAATTCTTTGTAGAAATATATGGAAAAAGATCCACTCCTAGAAATGAGTGAAAATTTACTAGGGAGCATATGGAAGATGAATAACCGAATAAAAGGAGAAGAAAACTAAAGAAAGGTTAAATCAATCACATACGCAGAATTGTTTTCCGGTATGAGATCCTTAAACTAATGAATATTGATGAGTGATGAGCATGGAAAAACAACATCTAACCCTATCCAACTACCTGTCAATATTCAAAGGTGTGTTTTTATTATAATAAGTGTGAGCATTATGGTCATTCCAATGGTATTAACACAAGAAGGTGGAGATCATTCAGCAAAGTAGCCATCATTTCGAGCTGGTCAGCATGGATCACATTAAAATCAACTCATCTACTAACAATGGCTGGATCCAGCTATTTCCAAATAACTGGAAGAAGAAAAAGAGGAATAAGAAAACAAGAAGTAGAAAGAACCGTTGGATACAAGCTCATTAGGTATAAATTATCGTCGCTGCATCATAGTTGTCAAGGCGGTGCCTAGGCATCCAGGTGGTTTTTCAACCCCTAGCTGTTGGTCGTCTTATTGTATCATGCCTTGTTTTATTTTTTATTTATTTTTTTAATTAATGCAATTTGTAGCATTTTTATTAGAAGTACAAAGTTCATATATACACCATAATACATGGAATCATACATATACACTAAAATCAATAAAAATTGATGCCGCTAACCTTCTCCATTTTGTATAAATTCTCTTACTGAGATGTACCCTTATAACGCCTTGGGTACTTGGTTCCTTGACAATTATACACTACATTCCTAGTGCTCCAAACAAATGAAGCATATTTTGGCTGTGTAAATTGTCTTTTTGATAGAAGGTGGTAACTGCAAGATTCTTGTTAAATGTTGCTATCCAAAAAAAGAATGCTCCTTTGCTTAGACCAGACGACCTTCATCAAACATGTAAAACTGGAAGGGGTGGGTGGAAGGGTTGGATTTTAAGAAGAAATTTGGTGTGGTTCATCTCTCCTATGTAGCGACTTGAAGATGTAGTACAGACTGCAAAGTGGTGACACAAAAACATATGGTTATAGATTGTTGTTAAATGATAGCAGATAATTTCTTTTGGATGCCCTTGTTTACGAGTAAAAAGTAGGATTTGGAATTAGACGCCATACTAGTGATGTTCAGTAATCTAGAATGCACATCGATTCTGAGGAATGAGGTTGACAAATGCATTAGGTAGGACTCAGATATAGTGAAATGACAACTCCGCATTTTATACAGTTTGCCAATTGAAAAAGGAGATGCTACTTTACTAGAAGTCATAGGCAGTTGACTTTTCATCATTTTCAATGATTTCTTCCCAATATGTTCATTTCATAAATATTTTAGAATTTCTTAGGTAGTTGAAGGGACAGTAAAGTTGTTCCCTCACACTTTGGATACTTTGAATCATAGTTATCAAAGCGTCGCCTAAGCAAGGCGTCCAAGCATTATATAAGGGTCTGGGCTGTGGGGCTCTTTGGGTATACGGGCGATGATTCGGCATCAAGGCTGGCATTTCATCTTCTATGTTCTCTTTTTTATTTCTTTAACTCTTGCGGCTTCTTCTATGTTATCTTTTTTTCGTCCTTCTCCTCCTCCACTGTTCTTCTTCTTCTTCTTGGCTCCTCTGTTCTTTTTTCTTTTCTTTTTCTTTTTGTATTCTTCTCCTCATGCTCTGTTCTTCTTTTTCTTCCTAGCAATGGCCCTGTTAGCATATAGCTTTATTTTAGATGTTACTGAACCTATGATGCCATTCTTACATGTTCTGACTTCATTTTAGCTTCTGCGGTGGACAACCCTCAAAGTGTTCTGTGTTAAGTGAAATCCAAGCCTGTGATGTAATCATATCCCTGAACTGTAAACATAGGAAGTCAATGTTTTTTACATGTTCTATATTAAGTGAAAAAAAATCCTGTGGTGCCATTCTTACATAAACTTAGACTTGCTGACTTTGACCCTTTGATGTTTGATCTTTATACATTTCTAGCTTAAATGTTTATTCTTAATGTAGTATGTTGACACCCTGTCCAGTCAGTGCAGTTAGTGTTGTCATTGTTGGCAACCCAAGCAGAGAAAGTGATTTGGAGGAGAGAGAGTATCTGTAGGACTCTCCGTCAGTCAAGCAGCCAAAGAGAATGAAGCTTAATTGATGAAAAAGTCCATCTGAAGTGGAGAGAAAGAAGGGAGAGAAAGAAGAGAGAGAAAGAAGAGAGAGAAAATGGAAGAGAGAGAAAGAGGAGAGAGAATGGGTGGGGACCAGGTGGGTCCCACCTTGGGTGGCCAGGCCAGCATGGCAGCCAGCCCAGGCTAGCAGGGCAGAAGCCCGCGGCACCAGGCCAGCAGGCCTTGCCAGCATGCCAGGGCCATGCCACAAGCAAGCCAGCAGCAGCACGCACAGCAGGGCCACGCACAGCAGGGCCACGCACAGCCGCGCGCAGCAGCACAGCAGCATGCCGTGCGCGCAGCAGCAAGACCATGCGCACGGCTATGCCTCATGGCGCGCAGCAGCATGCCGCAAGCCATGCCTCACCCGCGCACAGCAGCTCCCGTGCGCAGCAGCAGCCGCACGGCGCAGCAGCGCATGCAGCAACAGTGCCGCACGCATGCCGCAAGCCAGCGCCGCATGCCACAGCACAGGGCAGTCGGCATGCACGCAAGGTGCTCGACAGTTTGCCGCAATGAAGCAGGGTTTTCGGACCCTACTGGAATCGAAAACCCTGCAGGTGATACTCCGGTTACAGAGGCCATTTGTAATATTGACAGGGGCATTATGGACAATTTTCCGAGGAGTATATGCCATATGGGAGGCTCGGATCTAGCCACGTCAGCTAGATTCCAAATGGAAGGCTCACAAAAAGGCGGGATTCAGTGTAGCTTCAGAATCGCGCCCAGATCCCATCGCGTGACTTCCGATTGGCTGGAAGCGGTTTAAAAAGGTGATCCGCGCCACACAGAAGAGACCTTCTGATTCGGTGGAGCGCGCATAAAGCGCGCACACGCAGAAGATGCGCATCTAAAGGCCGATATGCATTCCGATCGCGCCTGACGTGATGAGGCCGATCGGAGGGTCCTAAGAAGATCCCGCCATTAAGAGACCGATCCAGCGGTCTAAAATTTCAGATGCTCTCTCCGCCAATCAGAAAACGACAACGACGTACGTTGCGTCAGATGCGGCGTCGCTATGGTGCGTCGCGGCGCACCGAATCAAGGCCGGAGATTCCATTTGGAATAATCTCACTGGCCGAACTTCTTTTGGCCATATCTTGGCCGTCCGAGCTCCGATTGAGGCGATTCAAAAACTCACGGCTTTCTCTCTCCGAGTAGAATCTGCTGAAACGAAAAAATCAAGGTTTTGAAGGAAAGAGCTGCGGGTTTTGGGGGAAATGGTGTTTTGGAGCTTTCTTTGAAGAACAAACCTCTCTTCACCTTCTTCCTTCTGATACACATGGGTATTTGAGAAGTTTGGAGTGATGTGTGAGTATGAGTAACAGTTTGATGTGACTGATGGTGTGCGAGATGCGTTAGAAGAAGGCCGAAGGTCCATTCCATTGACGAAGCGTATCTATCACTACTGGAGAGCTTGGAACATCCATTTGATGAGAACTAATCCTTCTGTGATCACGCCGGGAAGGTAATCACGCACACAAATCCTACTTATTGTATCAGAGATATATGGGAAGGGTTTGTAATGATTTATGATATCCATTTTGTATAACCTGTCAAGTGGGTGCTTGACTGGAGTTGGGGTAGGTGCCTCGAGCACAGTTGTAGCTGTGAATGCGGTTGATGTTGTAGCATCAGGGTTGTAGGTGCAACCGTAGCATTTCTGTTGTGTATCGGGTATATACGAAACCCTGGTTAGGGTATTGCCCCGTGGAGTAGCCATCACAATGTGTGATTGGTGAACCACGTTATATTGTGTGTCCCATGCGTGTGATTGTGATTGTGGAATAGAAGTCCATGTGCTGCAGGTCTGGGTGTACACACTTGGTAGACCAAGCCCCTGGTATGGATACCTGTGGGTGGGTGGTTGGTGTGTGCACGAAATGTATTTGATAGATTGTCTGCGAGAAGGTCTCAAGAAATCAGCTCAAGGCAGCATAGCACAGTTTGATCAACAGCTCTTAGCAGCAATGTTCATAGCATCAGGACAAATCGTTTAGTGAAAAAGTTTTTAGTGGCCACTGATTCACCCCCCCCCCTCTCAGTGTCAACCTGGGACTAACAAGTGGTATCAGAGCTGAGTTCCCAAGGGAAGAAGACTGACAGCTTCGGGTACAGATAAGATTGAGACTGAGATATGGCTACACATGAAGAACATCATGGGCACAGCAGAATTCCAATGTTTGATGGCTCCAACTACAGCATATGGAAAGTCAGGATGGAGGCTTACCTGATTGCACAAGGATATGGGGTATGGTTGGCAGTGAAAAATGGGTACAGGCACACAAATGAAGATATCAGTGATGCTGTTGAGATGAAGAAGAGAGAAAATGAAGCTAAGGCTGTCACAGCACTTCTAGCCGCGCTTTCAAGTAATGAACTTACTAGAGTGATCAGTTGCCCAACATCAAAGGAGATATGGGACAAGCTACAGAGTGTACATGAAGGAGACAGTAAAATCAAGGAGGCTAAATTGCAGATACTGAGATCTCAATTTGAAAGTCTGAGAATGAGTGAAGGTGAGACAATTGAGTTTTACCTGAACAGAGTAAACAAGATCACCAATGCAATCAGAGCATTGGGTGAAGAGTTGAAAGAGATTCATGTGGTTAAGAAGGTGTTGAGGACACTTCCAAAATTGTATAATGCCAAGGTGTCAGCCCTTGAAGAAATTGCCACCCTGGATACATTAACCATAGATGAACTGCATGGTATCTTGACCACCTATGAGATGAGAATGCTTGAGCCAGTGCCAGTTGAGAAGGAAGCTGCTTTTGAAGCTTTTAAAAAATTAAAAATGAAGGAGCCAGTGGAAAGCTCAAAAGCTGATGCAAGAGGAGGACACAGATGATTCGGGATGATGAGCTCATAGCTTATCTGGCTAACAAACTCAAAAGGAGATCTGAGAAGTTCAAAAACAAGTCTTCAATGAGATGTTTCAACTGTGGAGGCTTAGGACACTTTGCCTCTAAGTGCCAGAAAAAGGGTAGAGTGTATGACTCTGATGAAGAAGAGTCCAAAGGAAGCCAAGAAAAGAAAGGAAAGAAGAAATTCATTCCAAGAAAGAGAAGTTATCTGTCAAAGCATGATGACCTCTCTGATGTGTCTAAAGATGAAGATGATGATGATATTCTCTTTATGGCAAGACTGGAAGAGACTCCTACAGGGAGTGATACAACAAAAAGGAAAGGTGATAGTATCAAGAAAAGAATTGAAGATGATGACAATCCAGACCTTGAAGCAGAGTTGCTTTCTGCACTTACTGAGCTCAGGTCAGAAAGAAAGAAGAACAAAAACTTGAATGAGCAACTCAACCAAGCAAAGGAGATCAATGCAGAAATTATGGAAACTCTCAGAAAAGCAAAAATAATTGCTGATGAGCTTGACAATGATCTTACACAAAAGACTTCTGAGTGTAAGAAGCTTGAGGAAGTGATTGTAAGACTTATGGCAGATCTGGCCAAGTCTACAAAAACAAAAACTTATGCTGAAGCTACTACGAAAGTCCCTCATGTAACCATTCTAAAGTCAAAAGATAAGAATGTTAGGTTACAGGAAGATGAAGAAAGCAGCAGTTCTGAAGATGAAGACAAGGAGGAAGACAACATCCTTGATGAGATTCTGAGTTACCAGAGATCCTCTCATATTAAATCTAGACTTGGATATACTGAGCAGCTATCTGAGCATATGAAAGAAAAGGGATCTGCAAGTAATCCCATTATGTTTGTGAAAGAAAAGCAGAAGGAGCCACCAGCTATGAGAGCTACTAATGGCAAGAATGATGAAGAGAGCTTCAAGACAGTCAGGCAAGGCAGTCAGAGAAAACAAAGTCAGTTTCAGAGGAATGGTCAGTTTCAGAGAAACAAGCAGGTACAGGGAGTCAGATTCAGAGGATATTGTTATGGCTGTAATGCCTATGGACATCGAGTGGCAGAATGTAGAAGACAACAAAGACCTCCAGTGCTCATTGACAGAAACAGATTTGCTCCTCTTGCTGATGAGAGAATAATATGCTATAGATGTGAGAGACTTGGGCATATAGCCAGAAACGCAAGACAATCCTTCCATCTCAAAGGCAAGCTAAGAGGAAGAAAAGAGAAGATCCTCCAAGAAAACCAATTCAGAGAGAAGAAGAAAATGAAATGGTGAGAAATACAAGAAATCCAATTACAGTGAAAGACAAGGCTACATGGGTGGAAAAACCACGTAAGAAAGGGAACAATTCCTTCTTGGTGCAAGCAGCACTTAAAGCAAACAAAGGAAAACAATCTCCATGGATTCTTGATAGTGGATGCTCAACACATATGACTGGCAACAAAGAAAAATTCATAAGTCTTGATGCTGCAGAAGGAGGAACTGTGAAGTTTGGAAACAATGAAGGCGCCAGAGTTGAAGGAAGAGGTTCAGTGAACTTTAACAATGAGAAGATAAAGTCCCACAATGTTTTGTACGTTAATGGGTTGAAACATAATCTACTCAGTGTGAGTCAGATATGTGATCAAGGACATGAGATCACTTTCAACAATGAAGGTTTTGTTGTTCACAAGGTTGGAACAGGAAAGGCAGTGGCTGCTGGTGAAAGAACAGTTGGAAATCTGTATGTGTTGACAGATGCCATCAACAAGTGCATGATAACTCAAGAAGATGAAAATTGGTTGTGGCATAGAAGAATGGGACACATTCATTTCAAAAAACTAACTAAAATTAGCAAGGAGCAAGCAGTGAGAGATCTTCCCATCATAAAGACTCCAGAGAGTCATATATGTGGTTCATGTCAGAAGGGCAAGCAGGCAAGAGCTACTTATAAATCAAAGGAGTACCATTCAAGTAAACCACTTGACTTGATACACATAGATTTGTGTGGACCAATGAGAACACAGGCCATAGGAGGTGAGAGATACTTCATCCTATTTATAGATGAGTATTCCAGAATGACCTGGGTGATGTTTCTGAAGGACAAAACTGAAGCTCTTGACAAGTTCAAAGCTTTCAAGAAGAGAGTTGAAAATGAGACAGGAAACACAATCAAGTGTTTAAGGTCTGATCAAGGCAAAGAATTTACATGGAGTGAATTCTCAAACTTCTGCAGTGAAAGTGGGATAAGAATTCAACACTCAGCTGCCAGAACACCTCAGCAAAATGGAGTGGTTGAAAGGAAGAACAGAACAGTGCAAGAAATGGCTAGAACTATGATGGCAGAGAATAACACAGCAAAGCATTTCTGGAGAGAAGGTATCTATACTGCAGTGCATATCACTAACAGATGTCTTCTAAGGCCTCATGAGAACAAAACACCTTATGAATTGTGGTTTGGGAGGAAAGCTACAGTGAAGTATCTCAGGGTTTTTGGTTCTAAGTGCTACATCAAGCGAAAGGAAGAAAATCTTGGCAAATTTGATGACAGAGCTGATGAAGGCATATTCCTTGGGTACTCCTTCAAAAGTAAGGCATACAGGTGCTACAACAAGAGACTAGGAAAAATTGTTGAGAGCTCAGATGTGAAGATTGATGAGAATGTAGGGAATCAAAAGGGGACTGAACCAAAAGGGTCCATTCTTGAAGAACTTGATGAAGATGACACTCTATCAGTTGACAAAGGGGAACAAGATGAAGAAGAATCTGAAGTGCAAGAGATTCATACTGAAGTGCAGAGAGATGGCAGACCAAAAGATAACAAATGGTTGAGAATTCACCCTAATCATCAAGTGATAGGAGATCCAGATGCAGGCATTGAAACCAGAAGAATGAAAGCTACCACTTATTCATTATTGTCTGAGATAGAGCCTAAAACTGTGCATGAAGCTAGCAATGATGAATCTTGGTTGAAAGCTATGAATGATGAGCTTGACCAAATTGAAAAGAACAACACTTGGGAGCTAGTTCCTAGACCAGCAGACAAGAATGTGATTGGCACAAAGTGGGTTTTCGGGGAACAAATTAAATGAAGAAGGCCAAGGTTGTGAGAAACAAGGCCGGACTTGTATGCAAAGGATATGCTCAAGTAGAAGGAATTGATTTTGATGAGACTTTTGCACTGTGGCAAGGCTGGAGTCTATCGGAATGTTCTTAGCATTAGCCGTGCACGAGAGGATTCAAGGTTTATCAAATGGATGTGAAATCTGCATTCTTGAATGGCAATTTAGAAGAGGAAGTGTACACTGAGCAACCTGAAGGGTTCCAACTCAGCAATGATGAAGATAAGGTATGCAAGTTGAAGAAGGCTCTATATGGGTTGAAGCAAGCTCCAAGAGCGTGGTATGAAAGGCTTGATACATATCTGCATAAGTTGGGTCTATGAAGAGGAGTTGTGGACAGCAACCTATATGTCATGACCAGAAGACAGCAGATCAACCGGTAGTTGTGGTCTATGTGGATGATATCATTTTTGGGGGGCACTGTGAGAAGCTTTGCAAGCAGTTTGCTGAGAGGATGAGAACAGAGTTTGAGATGTCTATGCTTGGAGAGATGTCCTACTTTCGGGGCTGCAAATTCATCAAAGAGAAAATGGCATCTTCATCTCTCAAATTAAGTATACCAAGGAGATGTTGAAGAAATTTGTGATGGAGGACTGAAACCAGTGGAGACACCAATGACAGTGAATATCAAGTTGAGTTCGAAGATGATTCTCCAACGGTTGATCGATCAATCGTATAGGTCAATGATTGGCAGTTTACTATATTTGACAGCTTCAAGACCTGATATTCTGCAAGCAGTATGCCTAGTGGCCAGATTTCAAGCATGTCCAAAAGAAACTCATCTGATGGCAGTGAAGAGAATACTCAGATATCTGAAAGGCACAACAGACTATGGTTTGTGGTATCCAAATATTGGAAGTTTCACTTTGATGGCATTTTCAGATGCAGACTGGGCTGGTAGCATTGATGACAGAAAGAGCACTAGTGGTGGTGCATTCTTTTTGGGAGAGAGCTTAGTAGCATGGCACAGCAAGAAACAGGAGTCTGTCTCCTTATCTACAGCAGAGGCAGAGTACATTGCAGCCCGAGCTACATGCACTCAGGTAATCCGGATGAAAAGGCGGATGTCGGATTTCGGTGTTATCCGTGAAGAACCGGTGGTCATCAAATGTGATAACATGAGTGCCATCAACATATCCAAGAATCCTGTGCAACACTCAAGGACCAAGCATATTGACATCAGATATCATTATTTGAAGGAGAAAGTGCTTGAAGGGGAAGTGAGATTGGACTTTGTTCCTACAGCAGATCAAGTGGCAGACATCTTCACCAAGGCTCTTCCAAAAGACTCTTTTGAGAAACTCAGAGCTCAGCTAGGAGTAGTGACTTTGAGCACATTGTAGATGGCAGATATGTAGGGGGAGTTGCTGACTACATAGCATCACCTTTCATCTGTAGGATTGGAAAGATGCGGTGGGCACTCCTACAGGTGAGACTATGTAGGGGGAGTTGATATGAAGGGGGAGCTCATTCAGCCTTTGGTACTTGTTGTCAAAGGGGGAGAAGATAGCATGGATGGGGAGTTTTTTTATTAAGTTTTGTTGCCAACAATTCCAAAGGGGGAGATTGTTGACACCCTGTCCTGTCAGTGCAGTTAGTGTTGTCATTGTTGGCAACCCAAGCGAGAGAAAGTGATTTGGAGGAGAGAGAGTATTCGGAGGACTCTCCGTCGGTCAAGCGACCAAAGAGAATGAAGCTTAATTGATGAAAAAGTCCATCTGAAGTGGAGAGAAAGAAGGGAGAGAAAGAAGAGAGAGAAAGAAGAGAGAGAAAAAAGAGAGAGAAAATGGAAGAGAGAGAAAGAGGAGAGAGAATGGGTGGGGACCAGGTGGGTCCCACCTTGGGTGGCCAGGCCAGCATGGCAGCCAGCCCAGGCCAGTAGGGCGAAGCCCGCGGCACCAGGCCAGCAGGCCTTGCCAAGATGCCGGGGCCATGCCACAAGCAAGCCAGTAGCAGCACGCACAGCGGGGCCACGCACACAGCCAGCGCGCAAGAAGACAAAGAAGATGCCGTCGCGCGCGGCAAGAAGAAGACCATGCGCACGGCTATGCCTCATGGCGCGCAGCAGCATGCCGCAAGCCATGCCTCACCCGGCGACAGCAGCTCCCGCGGCGCAGCAGCAGCCGCGACGGCGCAGCAGCGCATGCAGCAACGGTGCCGCGACGCGATGCCGCAAGCCAGCGCCGCATGCCACAAAGACAGGCAGTCGGCATGCACGCAAGGTGCTCGACAGTTTGCCACAATGAAGCAGGGTTTTCGGACCCTACTGGAATCGAAAACCCTACAGGTGATACTCCGGTTACAGAGGCCATTTGTAATATTGACAGGGGCATTATGGACAATTTTCCGAGGAGTATATGCCATATGGGAGGCTCGGATCTAGCCACGTCAGCTAGATTCCAAATGGAAGGCTCACAAAAAGGCGGGATTCGGTGTAAGCTTCGGAATCGCGACCAGATCCCATCGCGTGACTTCCGATTGGCTGGAAGCGGTTTAAAAAGGTGATCCACGCCACACAGAAGAGACCTTCTGATTCGGTGGAGCGCGCGATAAAGCGCGACACGCAGAAGATGCGCATCTAAAGGCCGATATGCATTCCGATCGCGCCTGACGTGATGAGGCCGATCGGAGGGTCCTAAGAAGATCCCGCCATTAAGAGACCGATCCAGCGGTCTAAAATTTCAGATGCTCTCTCCGCCAATCAGAAGACGACAACGACGTACGTTGCGTCAGATGCGGCGTCGCTATGGTGCGTCGCGGCGCACCGAATCAAGGCCGGAGATTCCATTTGGAATAATCTCACTGGCCGAACTTCTTTTGGCCATATCTTGGCCGTCCGAGCTCCGATTGAGGCGATTCAAAAACTCACGGCTTTCTCTCTCTGAGCAGAATCTGCTGAAACGAAAAAATCAAGGTTTTGAAGGAAAGAGCTGCGGGTTTTGGGGGAAATGGTGTTTTGGAGCTTTCTTTGAAGAACAAACCTCTCTTCACCTTCTTCCTTCTGATACACATGGGTATTTGAGCAGTTTGGAGTGAAGTGTGAGTATGAGTGACAGTTTGATGTGACTGATGGTGTGCGAGATGCGTTAGAAGAAGGCCGAAGGTCCATTCCATTGACGAAGCGTATCTATCACTACTGGAGAGCTTGGAACATCCATTTGATGAGAACTAATCCTTCTGTGATCACGCCGGGAAGGTAATCACGCACACAAATCCTACTTATTGTATCGGAGATATATGGGAAGGGTTTGTAATGATTTATGATATCCATTTTGTATAACCCGTCAAGTGGGTGCTTGACCGGAGTTGGGGTAGGTGCCTTGAGCACGGTTGTAGCCGTGAATGCGGTTGATGTTGTAGCATCAGGGTTGTAGGTGCAACCGTAGCATTTCTGTTGTGTATCGGGTATATACGAAACCCTGGTTAGGGTATTGCCCCGTGGAGTAGCCATCACAATGTGTGATTGGTGAACCACGTTATATTGTGTGTCCCATGCGTGTGATTGTGATTGTGGAATAGAAGTCCGTGTGCTGCAGGTCTGGGTGTACATACTTGGTAGACCAAGCCCCTGGTATGGATACCTGTGGGTGGGTGGTTGGTGTGTGCACGAAATGTGTTTGATAGATTGTCTGCGAGAAGGTCTCAAGAAATCAGCTCAAGGCAGCATAGCACAGTTTGATCAACAGCTCTTAGCAGCAATGTTCATAGCATCAGGACAAATCGTTTAGTGAAAAAGTTTTTAGTGGCCACTGATTCACCCCCCCCTCTCAGTGTCAACCTGGGACTAACATAGTATAAGCGTAATTATATCAAATTATCAATGTCATAGTTGATACTACATATAATGGATATGTATAAATAAAATAAAAAAAATAAAAAATAAAAAAAAGTAGGGTGGCGCTTGGGTGAGCCTGAGCGGGCCTGGTCGCCTAACCCGCTTAGGTGACGCCTCTAATGCTTTGGATCGCTTTTATAACTATCCTTTGTATATTTATGTCTTAACATAGGCAGTTCAGAACCATATATATCACAGGTCAATTCCCTCATTGGGCAAGTATTAGGGGTATCCTTAACTTAAAATAAAGGAAACTAACTTAAAACAACTTAAAACATTGCAATAAAAGAAATAAAAACATTAAAAGTCTTATCCAACTAGATAAAGACTTATCTAACTAGACTTGGGCTGCTACCACTCTAATTCCATACTCCTACTTCCTTTACAATGAAAACCAATGGGCCCAAATGCCCAACATACATATAACCCAACCCAAGATTTACTTCAACTCTCACACAAGTCCAATTATGGGGTCTTATCTGCATCACTCTCTCCACAAAAGAAGCACCACATAATCGTTGCCTAGACAGTCCTGACAAGTGCATCTAGGTGCTGGAATGGCCATTTTAGGCCTTCTCACATTGATGGCCCACTTAAGTGCTTGAACTTGAAGGCAGCCAAGAGTAAGAAATTGTCATGTATCATAAGTTTTAGATGCCTGACATGCAAAAAGTAAGAGACGTAAAGGAAGACGTTGTGTGGGTCTGATTATACTACTTTGCCCATAGAGACCAAAGTAATTAAGTTCATTGAACACCTAAAGACAACAAGACTTCACTAAAGCAAATTTTTCACTGGTTGGCATTCCACTAACCATTTGCTATCTTGGATACCTAGAATGGGCTCTATCCTTCAGCAAAAAGACAAAACCCACTATTTTCCACAGATAGGTCAAACCCATTGCGTAAAACCTAGGGAAGAGTACTCACTAGTCTAATATCTTGTGTATGCCTATGACACATTGGTATATTGTGCCCCACATAACTCCACATACTAACAATTGAATTTGATGTAACAATCTATAGTTTCTTTAGTTCTACTAGGAGTGGACTTCATCAGTGCATATGGAATCTTTTGCAGCTTCTTCCCATTATAGAGTATTGGACAGAGGTCACAGCTGTGTTAGGAGAAATTCCAGGAGATTGAGGCTTTGTCTATAGATAGATCATTCTAGATTTCAAGGACTTTCCTCTGTTGTTGGTTTGCATAGGTAAAGAAATAAGGGCATTGACTTCCTCCAACATTCTGGACCTTAGTGGTCTAGACAGTAGAAATAGGGGTCCGCACAAACACAAACAAAATTGATAGTGAACTATATCATGTTAAGCACCACATGCATGCGCCGATCTTGGTTGTGCATGATGGTCTATCCGTTTTCTTTGGAATCTTCGATCGGGTGTGTGTTTTCCCTGATCAGCATTACTTGGCTCTCTTCATACTGGATGTTTCCTTTCTCCTCGATTCTTAAATCTCTTCTCCCTATATATACAAGCCTGGAAGCAGATGTAGCGAGGATTTTTGTCTCACATTTGCTGGGGACCTTATGCTGCAGTTCTCCATTACCCTTTTCCTTGCTGTGTTCACCCTTTCCCTTCAGGCTGCGAAAGTTGTTGTTTGGAGTTTCTTGGAGTCTCCTACTCTTCTTGTGCATGTTTGTGCAGATGTACCTACTTGCTCCCTTGTTAGGCCGGTTCACTTTGTCACTGCAAAGTCTTGCTACTCATTCATCCTTTTCTTCCCGACGTTCCATTCGATGGTCTCTTTTGCTCATGATGATCATGCTGGCCTGTGGGTGCATCTCCTCCAACTACATTGGTGGTACGATGCTGACCCTTGTTCATTTGTCTATTCCTCAGGTTTACTTCTTGAGGGTGCGAGTTTATCTCTTCACTATGTTGTTTTGCATCAGCGCTGTTATTGTACTGTGCCTTTGTGTCTATGTTTCTTCCTTGAATCGTTGCTTATCTCCTCTTATTTTCTTGTGGTGCCGTTTGTTTCTTTCCAGCCAGGTTTCTACTATCACCAGTTTTGGTGCTGGAAATATCTCTGGCCGGTGATCATTGCTTTCTGTGTTAGTAGAAAATGATGGATCTGAGCAGTGTTAGTAGTCTTACACCTTCCTACAACCTTGTCGTTATCTCTTGAAGCATTTATGTTGAGCCTATACCCCTATCAAATGTACTGTCAAGCCTAGTGTATGCCTGGAGGACTTCTCCTTTGTTACTTTGGTTTTGGTTTGAAATCTAGAGTTTGTCTTTCCTTGTGTTTCTAGAGTTGACAGATGTAGAACTCAGAAACATCCCAAACCAAGAACCCAACAAAGGAAACAAACGACCGTATTGGAATATAAAATAGTCCAGGTTCCATGTATTGTCCAAGTTTGATGTAACCTATTATTGTTCAGGTTCGATAACCTACTATTTTCCAGGTTCAATGTAACCCACTCTCTTCACCCACTCTCTTTCTATTCTTGTAAATCTTTCACTCTATAAATTCAATATGACCTCTGTCTTTCAAGACAAGTCAAGCCACATTTACAACATGGTATCAGAGCCGACCACCTCTCCCTAATTGGTCGACCTTTAACCCCACTACCTCTACCACTGCCGCCAGTGACCTAGAGCCACTACTCAATATGACCTCTGTCTTACAAGACAAGTCAAGACACATTTAAAACGTGGTATCAGAGCCGACCACCTCTCCCTAATTGGTCGACCTTTAACCCCGCTACCTCTACCACTGCCGCCAGCGACCTAGAGCCACTACCACCTCCACTACTACCGGCGACTACCACCTCCATCTCCCTCACTTCCACCTCTCTCCTCCATGGTGGCCCTCTCCTCTTACAGCTTCTAGTAGCCCCTCGGTGGCTATGATCTCCGTCGAGGCTTATTAAAGTTTGTTACATTTTTTTGATTGTCAATCTATTTCTATCAAAATCATGTGTACCATGTAACTATTTTATCCTCCCAAGTACAGTTATCATCTATTTTGATTAATCTGTTTGGTCTCTCTAAGTTTCAACCATGTCAGACATGATGACTACATCTACTATTCCCGAGGGCTCTAATGATCGGAGCATCTCTAGCTTTCCTACATTCCCTAGTTGTTCCACTAAATTGTATGGGAATAGTTATTTGATGTGGTCTCGTTCCTGTTTTCTTTCTATCGCATCTCGTGGTTTTTCAGGATACCTGACTAGTGATGCTAAGAAACCTACCATTGATGGCACTGCTCAAAGCAAATGGAGCTCTGACAACTACTTGGTAATGTCTTATCTTATTAGTTCTATGGATCCTAACATTGGTCACGGTTATTTATTACTAGATTCAGCTGTAAGTATATGGAAGCTTACGAAAGATACGTACTCACAAGTAGGGAATGATGCTCATGTATATGAACCACAAAATAAAATTCATGATACCAAACAGAAGAGCTTTCTTAGTCTCAGTATTATTCTGAGTTAAGAGGAATGTGGCAAGAGATGGATTATTATGAAGCCTTCACCGCTTCTTGTCCTACAGATGCCACGAAATTCACAAAAAGGGAAGATAAATTTCGTGACTATATCTTTTTAGTAGGTGTCAATGTGGATTTTGATCATATACGAGCTCATGTTTTGAGCCATGATCCTTTTCCCTCCTTATAATAGGCCTATGCTATGATCCAGTCTGAGGATAGCAGATGGACAACTATGTTACAACCCGCTTTGTCTGATTGCTCAGGTCTTTTTTCTAGTAGGGGCTCCTTTAGCACAGGTAATTCTAACTGGTTCGACACTCACCTAAGTTCAGATAGAGAGCCTATTAAATGTGAGTTTTGTGGCAAGGAGTCACACAAAAGAATACTGTTGGAAACTCCATGGTCACCCTGCTAATGGCAAAGGTCTTGGGCGAGGTCATGGTACCGGTTCTGCCTAGGCACATCAAACTAAGACTGCTGATGTTGATACCGCTCCCCTTGGACATGATGATTTGATGAACCAGCTTCGTCTTCTTCTAGCACAGTCAATCCCTTCTCCATCTGCATCAACCGCTGCCTCCCTGCCAGGGTCCTTCTCTTCCAACTTTGCCAATTCAGGTATTTTCGTTGATTGCCATTGTGCATCCTTTGCTTCCACTCCTTGGATCATTGACTCAGGAGCTACCAATCATATGACTGGCTCTTCTCATTCCTTTTTTAAGAATTTTCCTAGTTTCGGTAAAGGTAAAGTTAGAGCTGCTAATGGCTCCCTCTCCTCTATTGCAAGGAAGGGGTCCATTAAATACTCTTCCATCTTTTACAATTCAACTTAGTTATCAATCATATACTACCACATCATGAACATCAACATAGAAAAAAAATTAACTATGCATGAAATTTTAAATAAAAACAGACATTATTTTTAAAAATTGGGTAAATTATGCCCTGGGTATCCAAAATTGCAAAAAAAAAAAAAAAAAAAAAAAAA
>CM053265.1:33838603-33928718 GCA_028583415.1 Protea cynaroides
GAAATATAAGAAGAATAAGTAGAAGAGAAGGCAGAATGAAGCAGAAGAACACGAATGAAGAAGAACAAGATGAAGAAGAATGAAGAAAAGAATGAGAAAGAAGAATGAAGAACATAGAAAAAGAAGAAGAAGAATGAAGAAGAGGAAAGTAGAAGAAGAATGAGGAACAGAGAAGAAGAATGAAGAAAGAAGAAGAAGAATGAAGAGAAGAATGAGAAAGAAGAACATTGAAGAAGAAGAATGAGGAAGAAGAATGAGGAAGAAGAATGTAGAAGAAGCATGAAGAACAAAGATAAAGAATGACGAAGAAAAAGAAGAAGATGAAGAATGTAGTTGAAAGAAGCAGAATAAAAAAGAAAGAAGAAGAAAAAGTAGAAGAAGAACGAAAAAGAAATAAGAAAAATCAGAAGAAATTTACCACGAAGAAAAAGAAAAAAAAGATGTAGATGGGCGCTGGTGCACTTCTAGTTCTTCATCTTTATTCTTCTTCCACTTCTTCTTTCATCATGTCCTTTTTTCTTTTTCTTCTTCATTCTTCTTCTTCCGTCTTCATTTTCCTTCTTCTTCTTCATTATTCTTCTTCTTTCTTCAATTAATTCATCTTCTTATTTATCTTCTTCTTCAATTTTCTTCTGTTTTCCACCATTCTGTGACACTATGGGTTACGATCATCTCATGTGTTAGCTTTCATGTTTTATTCATCTGACAATCTGATTTGAAAACCCAACACCTTCTTAGGATTAAGCTACTCCCTCGCACAATCGCATTTGGATTCCCTCTGTATCTAAAAGGTGTCGTTTAGATTGAGTGTTGGGTTTGCAACTCAGATTGTTAGAAAAATAAAATTTGGCTGCCTAATTGTAGATGATCGTGATCCATGTTGTCATAAAATGGTGCAAACTGTGCCTGTGCTCTTTGAATGAAAAAGAAAACGAAGAAGAATATTGTAGGAGGAAAAAGAAGAATAAGAAGAAGAGGACGAAACATGAAGAATGAAGAAGAAGAAAGAAGAAGAATGAAGAAGAAAGAGGAAGAGAAAGAAGAAAAATAATGAAGAAAAAAGGTGACGCAGAGGAAAAGGAAGAAAAAGAAGAAGAATGAAGAAGAACGAAGAACGAAGAATAAAAAGAAAGAAGAAGAATGAATAAGCAGAAAAAAAGATGAAGATTGAAAAATGGCGAAGAAAAAAGAAGAAAAAGAAGAAGAATAAGTAGAAGAAGACGAATATAGAAGAAGAAGAGGAATGAAGAAAAAGAAGATGAAGTTGAATGAAGAAAACGACGAGAAAGAAGATATAAGAACATAGAAGAAGAAGAGGAAGAATGATGAAGAAGAAGAATGAATAAGAAGAATGTAGAAGAAGAATGAGTAACAGAGAAGAAGAATGAAGAATGAAGAAGAAGAATGAAGAAAAGAAAGAGAAAGAAGAGCATAGAAGAAGAACAATGCAGAAGAAGAATGTAGAAGAAGCATGAAGAACAAAGAAAAAGAATGATGAAGAAAAAGAAGAAGATGAAGAAAATAGTTGAAGGAAGAAGAATGAAAAAGAAAGAAGAAGAACTAGAAGAAATTTATTCCAAAAAAAAAAAATAAGATGTAGTGAAGTGCGCTGGAGCAGTTCCTCTTCTTCTTCTTTATTCTTGTTCCACTTCTTCTTTCATCATGTCCTTTTTTCTTTTTCTTCTTCATTCTTTTCTTCCGTCTTCTTTTTCCTTTTCTTCTTCATTCTTCTTCTTTTTTTGGGTAAATAGATAAGATTTTATTGAAACAACCCAAGAGAAAAATACACAACCTGCTAAGCAGGGCAAGGCACTAGGCCCACAAAGACAAAACACTAGAGAGATACAACAAACAAGGACCAGGCAACCCCTCTAACCAACCCAGCTAGTGTACATCAATAGTCCAATTAGAAGATAGAAACACGTCAAAAGAATTTTTAGGCCCGTGGAACACAATAGAAGATAGTTTTTCTTCTATCCCATGCATAATATCTCGAGCCAACTCTTCTTTTGACTTCTTTTTGGCGGCGAAAATCCTTGTGTTGCGCTCCTTCCAAATATTGTACACCCTTGCTTCAAACATGATTTTTGGGATACAGGAAATGTCCTTTCCTTTCATCTGGATGCTAGCTATGCGTGAGGCTTCCGTTACGCAGCATGCGGGCCTTCTCGGTCTTTGATGACATCTACTCATGCACACCTTCCAAATATATTTTGAGAAGTCAAAATCGAAGAACAGGTGTTTTTTACTATCCATCCCACTATCACATAATATGCAATTGGAGGGAATGTCTATGTTTCTGATTTAAAGTTGCTCAGCAGTTGGAAGAGCATCCAAACAGGCTCTCCAGGTCACAAATGAGTGTTTCAGAATGTTCGTTGAAAACCACATAGCCTTAGCGCAAGGCACTAGGGGGCCCCGGTTTCTGCATGACTCCCAAGCTTCCTTGGTAGAAAAATCCTACCTCTTACCAGCAGAAGAGATCCACTAGATTTTGTCTTCTCTTACTGACGGGCACCATTGGACTTGGTTTATCTCTTCCCAAATAATCCTGAAGATATGGATGTCACTATGGGGGCAAGCTTTCCACACGTCTCCGTCCCAATAGTCTCTGACTTTGGCCATTTTCGATTCTAAAGGTATATAAGATTCTGCATTGTCAATTCTGTTCCATAACGGATCTCCTCCTAACCAAGGGTCAAGCCAAAAGAAAGTGTTCTCCTCTGATCCCAAGGTGTACTGCACTTTACTTTTCATACCATCCCTCTGACTTGGCAAATTTCTCCATATCCAAGAGAAGTTTATGAAAGTTTTCACTGTCCAAATCGAATCTTTTTTTACATATTTTTGCCTTGTCCACTGCACCCAGAGATTACTTTAAGTAGTGATGATGTTCCAAAGGTGTTTCATGACGCCCACAACACACATGTCCTGCACCCTTCTAATGCCAAGTCCCCCTTCAGACTTTGGAAGGCAAATCTTGGACCAACTGATAAAATGGATTTTCTTCTTGAGGTCCGGGCCCGACCAAAAGAATTTTGCTAACAGAGATTCAATGCTTGTACATGTCTTCCTTGGAATCCCAAATAATCCTGCCCAATAGAAGTAGCTTCCTTGAAGGACCAATGAAATAAGTTGAAGACGCCCCGCATAAGAGAGAAATCTGCATTTCCAACTTTCAATTTTAGATCTGATCTTCTGGATAATGGGCTCACATTCTATCGCCGATAAACTAGCTTGAACAAGAGGGACTCCCAAGTAGGTTAAGGGGAGAGAACCTTCTTGGAATCCAGCAATAGAAATAATCTGAGACCTGATCCTTTCATTTACCCCTCCCAAAATGATAGAGGATTTTCTGGAATTTACCTCCAGACCAGAGTGCAAGGAGAAGTACTATTGGCTACGAAGTGTAGCTTTAATAGAATCAATCCCTGCCTTTGTGAAAATCATAAGATCATCAGCAAACATGAGTTGCAAAATGGAGAGGGCCTTGCATCTTTGAGGTAAAGCAATATTCCGACATCTGACAGCATCATCTAATAGGATAGATAAGGGCTCCATACACAGAGTGAAGAAGTAAGGAGATAGCGGGTCTCCCTGCCTAATTCCTCTTTCACCATTGAAGTAGCCGGCTGGGCTTCCATTAACTAGCACAGAGAACATTGGAGTGTGAATGAAAGCACTGATCCACTTTAGCATCATACTAGGAAATCCCATTCTTCTTCTTCTTTCTTCTTCTTCTTTCTTCTTCTCTTTCATCTTCTTATTTTTCTTCTTCTTCAATCTTCTTCTGTTTTCCACCTTTCTGTGACACTATGGGTTACGATCATCTCATGTGTTAGCTTTCAAGTTTTATTCATCTGATAATCTGATTTGAGAACCCAACACCTTCTTAGGATTAAGCTACTCTCTAGCACAATCTCATTTCAATTCCCTCTGTATCTAGTAGGTGTCGTTGAGATTGAGTGTTGGGTTTGCAACTCAGATTGTTAGAAAAATAAAATTTAGCTTCCTAATTGTAGATGATCGTGATCCATGTTGTCATAAAATGGTGCAATCCGTGCCCGTGCCCTTTGAATGAAAAAGGAAACGAAGAAGAATAATGTAGAAGGAGGAAAAAGAAGAATAAGAAGAGAGGATGAAACATGAAGAACGAAGAAGAAGAAAGAAGAAGAATGAAGAAGAAAGAGGAAGAGAAAGAAGAAACATAATGAAGAAAAAAGGAGAAGCAGAGGAAAAGGAGGAAAAAGAAAAAGAATGAAGAAGAACGAAGAACGAAGAAGAAAAAGAAAGAAGCAGAATGAAGATGAAGAAAAAGAAGATGAAGATTGAAAAATGGCGAAGAAAAAAAAGAAAAAGAAGAAGAATAAGTAGAAGAAGTCGAATGAAGCAGAAGAAGACGAATGAAGTAAAAGAATATGAAGTTGAATGAAGAAAACAACGAGAAAGAAGAAAGAAGAACATAGAAGAAGAAGAGGAAGAATGATGAAGAAGAAGAATGAAGAAGAAGAATGTAGAAGAAGAATGAGGAATAGAGAAGAAGAATGAAGAATGAAGAAGAAGAATGAAGAAAAGAAAGAGAAAGAAAAAATAGAAGAAGAACAATGCAGAAGAAAAATGTAGAAGAAGCATGAAGAACAAAGAAAAATAATGATGAAGAAAAAGAAGAAGATGAAGAAAGTAGTTGAAGGAAGAAGAATGAAAAAGAAAGAAGAAGAAAAAGAAAGTAGAAGAATCAGAAGAAATTTATTCCAAAAAAAAAAAATAAGATGTAGTGAAGTGCGCTGGCGCACTTCTAAAGTGTGTTGGTGCACTTCCTCTTCTTCTTCTTTATTCTTGTTCCAATTCTTCTTTCATCATGTCCTTTTTCTTTTTCTTCTTCATTCTTCTTCTTCTTCTTCTTTTTTGGGTAAATAGATAAGATTTTATTGAAACAACCCAAGAGAAAAATACACAACCTACTAAGCAGGGCCAGGAACTAGGCCTACAAAGAAAAAACACTAGAGAGATACAACAAACAAGGACCAGGCAATCCCTCTAACCAACCCAGCTAGTGCACATCAATAGTCCAACTAAAGATAGAATCACCTCAAAGGAATTTTTAGGCCCGTGGAACACAGTAGAAGATAGTTTTTCTTCTATCCCATGCATAATATCTCGAGCCAACTATTCTTTTGACTTCTTTTTGGCAGAGAAAATCCATGTGTTGCACTCCTTCCAAGTATTGTACACCATTGCATTAAACATGATTTTTGGGATACAGGAAATGTCCTTTCCTTTCATCTGGATGCTAGCAAAGCGTGAGGCTTCCGTTATGCAGTAGGCAGGCCTTCTCGGTCTTTGATGACATCTACTCATGCACACCTTCCAGATATATTTTGAGAAGTCACAATCGAAGAACAGGTGTTTTTGACTATCCATCCCACTATCACATAATATGCAATTGGTGGGAATGTCTACGTTTTTTATTTGAAGTTGCTCAGCAGTTGGAAGAGCATCCAAACAGGCTCTCCAGGTCACAAATGAGTGTTTCAGAATGTTCCTTGAAAACCACATAGCCTTAGCCCAAGGCACTATGGGGCCCCGGTTTCTGCATGATTCCCAAGCTTCCTTAGTAGAAAACTCCTTCCTCTTACCAGCAGAAGAGATCCACTGGATTTTGTCTTCTCTTACTGACGGGCACCATTGGACTTGGTTTATCTCTTCCAAAATAATCCTGAAGATATTGATGTCACTATGGGGCAAGCTTTCCACATGTCTCCGTCCCAATAGTCTCTGACTTTGGCCATTTTTTATTCTAAAGGAATATAAGATTCTGCATTGTCAATTCTGTTCCATAACGGATCTCCTCCTAACCAAGGGTCAAGCCAAAAGAAAGTGTTCTCCCCTGAGACCAAGTTCTGCACTTTTCTTTTCATACCATCCCTCTGCCATAGCAAATTTCTCCATATCCCAGAGAAGTTTTTGGAAGTTTTCACTGTCCAAATCAAATCTTTTTTTAAATATTTTCACTTTGTCCACTGCACCCAGAGATTACTTTTACTAGTGATGATGTTCCAAAGGTGTTTCATGACGCCCACAACACACATGTCCTTCACCCTTCTAATGCCAAGTCCCCCTTCGGACTTTGGAAGGCAAATCATGGACCAACTGACAAAATGGATTTTCTTCTTGAGGTCCGAGCCCGACCAAAAGAACTTTGCTAACAGAGATTCAATGCTTGTACATGTCTTCCTTGGAATCCCAAATAATCCTGCCCAATAGAAGTAGCTTCCAAGAAGGACCAACGAAATAAGTTGAAGATGCCCCGCATAAGAGAGAAATCTGCATTTCCAACCTTCAATTTTAGATCTGATCTTCTCGATAATGGGCTCACAGTCTCTCGCCGTTAAACTAGCTTGAACAAGAGGGACTCCCAATTAGGTCAAGGGGAGAGAACCTTCTTGGAATCCAGCAATAGCAATAATCTAAGACCTGATCCTTTCATTTACCCCTCCCAAAATGATAGAGGATTTTCTGGAATTTACCTCTAGACCAGAGAGCAAAGAGAAATACTGAAGGCTACGAAGTGTAGCATTAATAGAATCAATCTCTACCTTTGTGAAAATCATAAGATCATCAGCAAACATGAGGTGCGAAATGGAGAGGGCCTTACATCTTTGATGTAAAGCAATATTCCGACATCTGACAGCAACATCCAATAGGATAGATATGAGCTCCATACACAGAGTGAAGAGATAAAGAGATAGTGGCTCTCCCTGCCTAATTCCTCTTTCATATTTGAAGTAGCTGGCTGGGGTTCCATTAACTAGCACAGAGAACATTGGAGTGTGAATGCAAGCATTGATCCACTTCAGCATCATACTAGGAAATCCCTTTCTTCTTCTTCTTTCTTCTTCTTCTTTCTTCTTCTCATTCATCTTCTTATTTTTTCTTCTTCATTCTTCTATTGTTTTCCACCTTTCTGTGACACTATGGTTACGATCATCCCATGTGTTAGCATCCTAGTTTTATTATTCTGACAATCTGATTTGAAGACCCAAATCCTTCTTAGGATTAAGCTACTCTCTAGCACAATCGCATTTGGAATCCCTCTGTATCTAGAAGGTGCGGTTGAGATTGAATGTTAGGTTTGCAACTCAGATTGTCAGAAGAATAAAATTTAAATGCCTAATTGCAGATGATCGTGAACCATATTGTCATAAAATGGTGTGCCCATTCTCTTCGAATGAAAAAGAAAACAAAGAAGAATAATGTAGAAGGAGGAAAAATAAGAATAAGAAGAAGAGGATGAAACATGAAGAATGAAGAAGAAGAATGATGAAGAGATGAGGAAGAGAAAGAAGAAAAATAATGAAGATAAAAGATGAAGCAAAAGAAAAGGAAGAAAAAGAAGAATGAAGAAGAAGAATAAGAATGAAGAAGAATGAAGATGAAGAAAAAAAAGATGAAGATTGAAAAATGGTGAATAAAAAAGAAGAAAAAGAAGAAGAATAAGTAGAAGTAGACGAATGAAGTAGAAGAAGACGAATGAAGAAGATGAAGATGAAGAATAATTAAAAAAACAACGAGAAAGTAGATTGATGCACAGAGAAGAAGAAGAAGAAGAAGAAGAATGAAGAAGAATAATGTAGAAGAAGAATGAGGAACAGAGAAGAAGAATGAAGAATGAAGAAGAAGAATGAAGAAAAGAACGAGGAAGAAGAACTTAGAAGAAGAAGAACGAAGAAGAAGAATATAGAAGAAGCATGAAGAACAAAGAAAAAGAATGATGAAGAAAAAGAAGAAGATGAAGAAAGTAGATGAAAGAAGAAGAATGAAAAAGAAAGAAGAAGAAAAATTTGAAGAAGAACGAAAAAGAAAGAAGAACAATAAGAAAAAATTTACCCCAAAAAAAAAAAGATGTAGAAGGGCACTGGCGCACATCTCAAAGGCGCTGGCGCACTTTTAAAGTGCACTGGCGCACTTCCTCTTCTTCTTCTTTATTCTTCTCCCACTTCTTCTTTCATCATGTCCTTTTTTCTTTTTCTTCTTCATTCTTCTTCTTCCGTCTTCTTTTTCCTTCTTCTTCTTCATTATTCTTCTTCTTTCTTCTTCTCATTCATTTTCTTATTTTTCTTCTTCTGTTTTCCACCTTTCTGTGACACTATGGGTTACAATCTTCTTAAGTATTAGCATCCAAGTTTTATTCTTCGGACAATCTGATTTGAAGACCCAACTCCTTCTTAGGATTAAGCTACTCTCTAGCACAATCGCATTTGGATTCCCTCTGCATCTAGAAGGTGCGGTTGGGATTGAGTGTTGGTATGCAAGTCATATTGTCAGAAGTATAAAATTTGGATGCCTAATTCCAGATGATCTTGAACCATGTTGTCATAAAATGGTGCAAACTGTGCCCGTGCTCTTTGAATGCGAAAGTAAACGAATTAGAATAATGTAGAAGCAGGAAAAAGAATAAGAAGAAGAGGACGAAACTTAAAGAATGAAAAAGAAGAAAGAAGAAGAATAAAGAAGAAAAATATTGAAGAAAATAGATGACGCAGAAGAAAAGGAAGAAAAGAAGAAGAATAAGAAGAAGAAGAAGAAGAAGAAGAAGAAGAAGAAGAACGAAGAAGAAAAAGAAAGAAGGAGAATGAAGATGAAGAAAAAGAAGATGAAGATTGAAAAATGGGGAAGAAAAAAGAAGAAATATAAGAAGAATAAGTAGAAGAAGACGAATGAAGCAGAAGAAGACGAATGAATAAGAAGAAGATGAAGAAGAATAAAGAAAACAATGAAAAAGAAGAATGAAGAACATAGAAACAGAAGAAGAAGAATGAAGAAGAAGAAAGTAGAAGAAGAATGAGGAACAGAGAAGAAGAATGAAGAATGAAGAAGAAGAATGAAGAGAAGAATGAGAAAGAAGAACATTGAAGAAGAAAAATGAGGAAGAAGAATGTAGACGAAGCATGAAGAACAAAGATAAAGAATGACGAAGAAAAAGTAGAAGATGAAGAAAGTAGTTGAAAGAAGAAGATTGAAAAAGAAAGAAGAAGAAAAAGTAGAAGAAGAACGAAAAAGAAATAAGAAGAACTAGAATAAATTTACTACAAAGAAAAAAAAAAGATCTAGATGGGCACTGGCACACTTCCACTTCTTCATCTTTATTCTTCTTCCACTTCTTCTTTCGTAATGTCCTTTTTTCTTTTTCTTCTTCATTCTTCTTCTTCCATCTTCTTTTTCCTTCTTCTTCTTCATTATTCTTCTTTTTTCTTCTTCTCGTTCATCTTCTTATTTTTCTTCTGTTTTCCACCTTTCTGTGACACTATGGGTTACGATCATCTCATGTGATAGCTTCCAAGTTTTATTCATCTGACAATATGATTTGAAAACCCAACACCTTCTTAGGATTAAGCTACTCTCTAGCACAATCGCATTTGGATTCCCTCTGTATCTAGAAGGTGTCATTGAGATTGAATGTTGGGTTTGCAACTCAGATTGTTAGAAAAATAAAATTTGGCTGCCTAATTGTAGAAGATTGTGATCCATGTTGTCATAAAATGGTGCAAACTTTGCCCGTGCTCTTCGAATGAAAAAGAAAACGAAGAAGAATAATGTAAAAGGAGGAAGAATAAGAATAAGAAGAAGAGGACGAAACATGAAGAATGAAGAAGAAGAAAGAAGAAGAATGAAGAAGAAATAGGAAGAGAAAGAAGAAAAATAATGAAGAAAAAAGGTGAAGCATAGATTGAAGAAGAAGATAAGAAGAACGAAGAAGAAAAAGATAGAAGAAGATTGAAGATGAAGAAAAAAAATGAAGATTGAAAAATCACGAAGAAAAAAGAAGAAAAAGAAGAAGAATAAGTGGAAGAAAACGAATGAAGCTGAAGAAGATGAATGAAGAAGAAGAGGATGAAGAAGAATGAAGAAAACAACGAGAACGAAGAAAGAAGAACATAGAAGAAGAAGAAGAAGAAGAAGAATGAAGAAGAACAGTGTAGAAGAGGAATGAGGAACAAAGAAGAAGAATGAAGAATGAAGAAGAAGAATGAAGAAAAGAATGATAAAGAAGAACATAGAAGAAGAAGAATGAAGAAGAAGAATGTAGAAGAAGTATGAAGAACAATGAAAAAGAATGATGAAGAAAAAGTAGAAGATGAAAAAAGTAGTTGAAAGAAGAAGAATGAAAAAGAAAGAAGAAGAAATAGTAGAAGAAGAATGAAAAATAAATAAGAAGAATCAGAACAAATTTACCACAAAAAAAAAATGTGGAATGTCGTTGGCGCACTTCCTCTTCTTCTTCTTTATTCTTCTTCCACTTCCTCTTTCATCATGTCCTTTTTTTCATTTTCTTCTTCATTCTTCTTCTTCCATTTTCTTTTTCCTTCCACTTCTTCATCCTTTTTTCTTTTTTCTTCTTCTCATTCATCTTCATATTTTTATTCTTCTTCATTCTTCTTCTATTTTCCACCTTTCTATGACACTATGGGTTACGATCATCTCATGTGTTAGCATCCAAGTATTATTCTTCAGACAATCTGATTTGAAGACCCAACTCCTTCTTAGGATTAAGCTAGTCTCTAGCATAATCGCATTTGGATTCCCTCTGCATCTAGAAGGTGCGGTTGAGATTGAGTGTTTGGTTTGCAACTCAGATTGTCTGAAGAATAAAATTTGGATGCCTAACTGCAGATGATCGTGAACCATGTTGTCTTAAAATGGTGCAAACAGTGCCCATACTCTTTGAATGAAAAAGATAATGAAGAAGAATAATGCAGAAGGCGGAAAAAGGAGAATATGAAGTAGAGGATGAAACATGAAGAACGAAGAAGAAGAAAGAAGAAGAATGAAGAAGAATGAAGAAGAAAGAGGAAGAGAAATAAGAAAAATAATGAAAAAAAAAAGATGAAGCAGATGAAAAGGAAGAAAAAGAAGAAGAATGAAGAAGAAAAAGAAAAAGAACGAAGAAGAAAAAGAAAGAAGCGGAATGAAAATGAAGAAAGAAGATGAAGATTTAAAAATGGCGAAGAAAAAAGAAGAAAAAGAAGAAGAATAATTTTAAGAAGACGAATGAAGGGGAAGAAAGCAAATGAAGAAGAAGAAGATGAAGAAGA
Organism: Protea cynaroides; assembly: GCA_028583415.1. Taxonomy (NCBI): domain Eukaryota; kingdom Viridiplantae; phylum Streptophyta; class Magnoliopsida; order Proteales; family Proteaceae; genus Protea; species Protea cynaroides. The sequence continues at coordinate 33,849,697 of CM053265.1, forward strand.
ATGAAGAAAACAACGAGAAAGAAGGAAGAAGAACATAGAAGGAGAAGAAGAAGAATGGAGAAGAAGAATGTAGAAGAAGAATGAAGAACAGTGAAGAAGAATGTAGAATGAAGAGGAAGAATGTAGAATGAAGAGGAAGAATGTAGAAAAGAATGAGAAAGAAGAACATAGAAGAAGAAGAATGAAGAAGAAAAATGCAGAAGAAGCATGAAGAACAAAGAAAAAGAACGACGAAGAAAGAGAAGAAGATGAAGAAAGTAGTTGAAAGAAGAAGAATGAAGAAGAAAGAAAGAAAAAGTAGAAGAAGAAAGAAAAAGAAAGAAGAAGAATCAGAAGAAATTTACCACAAAAAAAAAAAAAGATTAGAAGGGTGCAGGGGCACTTCTAAGGGGGCGCTGGTGCACTTCTGAAGGGCGCTGGCGCACATCTAAATTGTGCTGGTGCACTTCCTCTTATTCTTTTTTATTCTTCTCCCACTTCTTCTTTCATCATGTCCTTTTTCTCTTTTTCTTCTTAATTTTTCTTCTTCCGTTTTCATTTTCCTTTTCTTCTTCATTCTTCTTCTTCATTCTTCTTCTTCTTTCTTCTTCTCATTCGTCTTCTTATTTTTCTTCTTCTTCATTATTCTTCTATTTTCCACCTTTCTGCGACACTATGGGTTACGATCATCTCATGTGTTAGCATCCATGTTTTATTCTTATGACAGTTTGATTTGAAGACCCAACTCCTTCTTAGGATTAAGCTACTCTCTAGCATAATCGTATTTGGATTCCCTATGCATCTAGAAGGTGCGATTGAGATTGAGTGTTGGGTTTGAAACTCAGATTGTCAGCAGAATCAAATTTGGATGCCTAATTACAGATGATCGTGAACCATGTTGTCATAAAATGGTGCAAACTGTGCGCATGCTCTTTAAATGAAAAAGAAAAGGAAGAAGAATAATGTAGAAGGAGGAAAAAGTTGAATAAGAAGAAGAGGACAAAACAGGAAGAATGAAGGAGAAGAAAGAAGAAGAATGAAGAAGGAAGTGGAAGAGAAAGAAGAAAAATAATGAAGAAAAAAATGAAACAGAAGAAAAGGAAGAAAAGGAAGAAAAGGAAGAATAATAAAGAAGAAGAAGGAGAAGAACGAAGAAGAAAAAGATAGAAGAAGAATGCAGATGAAGAAAAAGAAGATGAAGATTGAAAAATTTTGATGAAAAAAGAAGAAGAATATGAGGAAGAAGACGAATAAAGCAGAAGCAGACGAATGAAATAGAAGAAGATGAAGAAAAATGAAGAAAACAACGAGAAAGAAGAAAGTAGAACGTAGAAGAAGAAGATGAAGAATGAAGAAGAAGAACGTAGAAGAAGAATGAAAAATGAAGAAGAAGAATGAAGAAAAGAATGATAAAGAAGAACATAGAAGAAGAAGAATAAAGAAGAAGGATGTAGAAGAAGCATGAAGAACAAAGAAAAAGAATGATGAAGAAAAAGAAGAAGATGAAGACAGTAGTTGAAAAAATAAGAATGAAAAAGAAAGAAGAAGAAAAACTGGAAGAAGAACCAAAAAGAAAGAAGAAGAATCAGAAGAAATTTACCACCAAAAAAAAAAAGACAAAAGATGTGGAAGGGCGCTGGCGCACTTCTGAAGGGCGCTGGCGCACGTCTAAAGTGCGTTGCGCACATCCTCTTCTTCTTATTTATTCTTCTTCCGCTGGCGCACGTCTAAAGTGCATTGCGCACTTCCTCTTCTTCTTATTTATTCTTCTTCCCCTTCTTCTTTCATCTTGTCCTTTTTTCTTTTTCTTCTTCATTCTTCTTCTTCCGTCTTCTTTTTCCTTCTTCTTCATCGTTCTTCTTCTTCATTCTTCTTCTTCTTTCTTTTTCTCATTCATCTTCTTATTTTCATTCTTCTTTATTTTTCTTCTATTTTCCACCTTTATGACACTATGGGTTACGATTATCTCATGTGTTAGCATCGATGTTTTATTCTTCTGACAATTTGATTAGAAGACCCAACTCCTTCTTAGGATTAAGCTACTCTCTAGCACAATCGCATTTGGATTCCCTCTGCTTCTAGAAGGTGCGGTTGAGATTGAGTGTTTGGTTTGCAACTCAGATTGTCAGAAGAATAAAATTTGGATGCCATCTTGCTGATGATCGTGAACCATGTTGTCATAAAATGGTGCAAAAAGTGCCTGTGTTCTTTGAATGAAAAAGAAAAGGAAGAAGAATGTTGCAGAAGGAGGAAAAAGAATGAAGAAGAAGAAGAAGATGAAGAAGAATGAAGAAAACAATGAGAAAGAAGAAAGAAGAACATAGAAGAAGAAGAAGAAGAATGATGAAGAAGAATGTAGAAGAAGAATGAGGAACAGAGAAGAAGAATAAAGAATGAAGAAGAAAAATGAAGAAAAGAATTATAAAGAAGAACATAGAAGAAGAAAAATGAATAAGAAGAATGTAGAAGAGGCATGAAGAACAAAGAAAAAGAATGATGAAGAAAAATAAGAAGATGAAGAATGTAGTTGAAAGAAGAAGAATGAACAAGAAAAAGAAGAAAAAGTAGAAGAAGAACCAAAAAGAAAGGAGAAGAATCAGAAGAAATTTACCACAAAAAAAAGTAAAAAAAAGAAAAGATGTAGAAAGACGCTGGCGCACTTCTGAAGTTTGCTGGCGCACTTCCTCTTCTTCTTCTTTATTCATCTTCCACTTCTTCTTTCATCATGTCCTTTTTTCCTTTTCTTCTTCATTCTTCTTCTTCCCCCTTCTTTTTCTTTCTTCTTCTTCATTCTTCTTCTTCATTCTTCTTCATATTTCTTCTTCAAAATAATCTTTTTATTTTTCTTCTTCTTCACTCTTCTTCTTCGTTCTTCTTCTGTTTTCCACCTTTCTGTGACACTATGGGTTACGATCGTCTCATCTGTTAGCATCCAAGTTTTATTCTTCTAACAACCTGATTTGAAGACCCAACTCCTTCTTAGAATTAAGCTACTCTCTAGCACAATCGCATTTGGATTCCCTCTATATCTAGAAGGCGCGGTTGAGATTGAGTGTTGGGTATGCAACTTAGATTGTCAGATGAATAAAATTTGGATGCCTAATTGCGGATGATCGTGAACCTCGTTGTCATAAAATGGTGCAAACAGTGCCCGTGCTCATTGAATGGAAAAGAAAATGAAGAAGAATAATGGAGAAGGAGGTAAAAGAATGATGAAGAAGAGGATGAAGAAGAATGAAGAAAACAACGAAAAGAAGGTTGTAGAAGAAGAATGGGGAACAGAGAAGAAGAATGAAGAATGAAGAAGAAAAATGAAGAATGAAGAAGAAGAATGAAGAAAGATTGATAAACAAGAAGAATGAAGAAGAATAATGTAGAAGAAGCATGAAGAACAAATAAAAAGAATGATGAAGAAAAAGAAGAAGATGAAGAAAGTAGTTGAAAGAAGAAGAATGAAAAAGAAAGAAGAAGAAAAAGTAGAAGAAGAACCAAAAAGAGAGAAGCAGAATCAGAAGAAATTTACCACAAAAAAAAAAGGATGTAGAAGGGCAGTCGCGCACTTCCTCTTCTTCTTCTTCATTCTTCTTCCACTTCTTCTTTCATCATGTCCCTTTTTCTTTTTCTTCTTCATTCTTCTTCTTCCGTCTTCTTTTTTCCTTCTTCTTTTTCGTTCTTCTTCTTCATTCTTCTTCTTCTTTCTTCCTGTCATTCATCTTTTTATTTTTATTCTTCTTCATTCTTATTCTGTTTTCCACCTTTCTGTGACACTATGGCTAACGATCGTCTCATGTGTTAGCATCTAAGTTTTATTCTTCTGACAATCTGATTTGAAGACCCAATTCATTCTTAGGATTAAGTTACTCTCTAGCACAATCGCATTTGGATTCCCTCTTCATCTAGAAGGTGCGGTTGAGATTGAGTGTTTGGTTTGCAACTCAGATTATCAGTAGAATAAAATATGGATGCCTAATTGCAGATGATCGTGAACCATGTTGTCATAAAATGGTGCAAACAGTTCCCATGCTCTTTGAATGAAAATGAAAACAAAGAAGAATAATGTAGAAGGAGGAAAAAGAGGAATAAGAAGAAGAGGACGAAACATGAAGAATGAAGAAGAAGAAAAAAGGAGAATGAAGAAGAAAGAGGAAGAGAAATAAGAAAAAAGATGAAGCAAAAGAAAAGGAAGAAAAAGAAGAAGAATAAAGAAGAAGAAGAAGAAGAAGAAGAAGAAGAAGAAGAATGAAGAAGAAAAATAAAGAAGAAAAATGAAGATGAAGAAAAAGAAGACGAAGATTGAAAAATGGCGAAGAAAAAAGAAGAAAAAGAAGAAGATTAAGGAGAAGAAGATGAAAGAAGCAGAAGAACACAAATGAAGAAGAAGAAGATGAAGAAGAGTGAAGAAAACAACGAGAAAGAAGAAAGAATAACATAGAAGAAAAAGAAGAAGAATGAAGAAGAAAAATGTAGAAGAAGAATGAGGAACAGAGAAGAAGAATGAAGAATGAAGAAAAGAATGAGAAAGAAGAGCATGAAGACCAAAGAAAAAAAATGTTGAAGGTAAAGAAGACGATGAAGAAAGTAGTTGAAGGAAGAAGAATGAAAAAGAAAGAAGAAGAATCAGAAGAAATTTATACCGAAGAAAACAAGAAGATATAGTGAAGTGCACTGGTGCACTTCTAAAGTTCGCTGGCGTACTTCCTCTTCTTCTTCTTTATTCTTTTTCCACTTCTTCTTTCATCATGTCTTTTTTTCTTTTTCTTCTTCATTCTTCTTCTTCCATCTTCTCTTTCCTTTTCTTCTTCATTCTTCTTCTTCATTCTTCTTCTTCATTCTTCTTCTTCTTTCTTCTTCTCATTCATCTTCTTCTTTTTCTTATTCTTCATTCTTCTTCTGTTTTCCACCTTTCTACGACACTATGGGTTACGATCATCTCATGTGTTAGCATCCTAGTTTATTCTTCAAACAGTCTGATTTGAAGACCCAACTCCTTCTTAGGATTAAGCTACTCTCTAGCACAATCGCATTTGGATTCCCTTTGTATCTAAAAGGTACGGTTGAGATTGAGTGTTGGGTTTACAACTCAGATTGTCAGAAGAATAAAATTTGAATGCCTAATTGAAGATGATCGTGAACCATGTTGTCATAAAATGGTGCAAACTGTGCCCTGCTCTTTGAATGAAAAAGAAAATGAAGAAGAATAATGTAGATGTAGGAAAAAGAAGAATAAGAAGAGGACGAAACATGAAGAATGAAGAAGAAGAAAGAAGAAGAATGAAGAAGAAAGAAGAAGAATGAAGAATGAAGAAGAAGAATGAAGAAAAGAATGATAAAGAAGAACATAGAAGAAGAAGAATGAAGAAGAAGAGTGTAGATGAAGCATGAAGAACAAAAATAAAGAATGATGAAGAAAAAGAATAAGATGAAGAAAGTGGTTGAAAGAAGAAGAATGAACAAGAAAGAAGAAAAAAAAAAGTAGAAGAAGAACGAAAAAGAAAGAAGAAGAATCAGAAGAAATTTACCACAAAAAAAATAAAATAAAAAGATGTAGAAGGGCGCTGGCGCACTTATGAAGTGCGATGGCGCACTTCTAAAGGGCGCTGGCACACATCTAAAGTGCGCCAGCGCACTTCCTCTTCTTCTTCTTTATTCTTCTTCTTTCATCAAGTCCCTTTTTCTTTTTCTTCTTCATTCTTCTTCTTTTGTCTTCTTTTTCCTTCTTCTTTTTCGTTCTTCTTCTTCTTCATTCTTCTTCTTCTTTCTTCCTCTCATTCATCTTTTTTTTTATTTATTCTTCATTCTTATTCTGTTTTCCACCTTTCTGTGACACTATGGCTTACGATCATCTCATGTGTTTGCATCTAAGTTATATTCTTCTGATAATCTGATTTGAAGACCCAACTCCTTCTTAGGATTAAGCTACTCTCTAGCACAATCGCATTTGGATTCCCTCTGCGTCTTGAAGGTAAGGTTGTGATTGAGTGTTTGGTTTGCAACTCAGATTGTCAGAGGAATATAATTTGGATACCTAATTGTAGATGATCGTGAACCATGTTGTCATCAAATGGTGCAAACAGTTCTCGTGCTCTTTGAATGAAAAAGAAAATGAAGAAGAATAATGTAGAAGGAGGAAAAATAAGAATAAGAAGATGAGGATGAAACATGAAGAATGAAGAAGAAGAAAGAAGAAGAATGAAGAAGAAAGAGGAAGAGAAATAAGTAAAATAATGAAGAAAAAAGATGAAGCAGAAGAAAAGGAAGAAAAAGAAGAAAAATGAAGAAGAAAAAGAAGAACGACGAAGAAAAAGAAAGAAGAAGAACGAAGATGAAGAAAAAGAAGATGAAGATTGAAAAATGGCGTAAAAAAAGAAGAAATTAAGTAGATGAAGATGAATGAAGTAGAAGAAGACGAATTAAGAAGAAGACGATGAAGAAGAAAGAAGAAAACAACTAGAAAGAAGAAAGAAGAACATAGAAGAAAAAGAAGAAGAATGAAGAAGAAGAATGTAGAAGAAGAATGAGAAACAGAAGAAGAATAAAGAATGAAGAAGAAGAATGAAGAAAGGAATGAGAAAGAAGAGCATGAAGACCAAAGAAAAAGAATGATGAAGGAAAAGAAGAAGATGAAGAAAGTAGTTTAAGGAAGAAGAATGAAAAAGAAAGAAGAAGAATTAGAAGAAATTTATACCAAAAAAAACAAAAAGATATAGTCAAGTGCACTGGCTCACTTCTAAAGTGCGTTGGCGCACTTCCTCCTCTTCTTCTTTATTCTTGTTCCACTTCTTCTTTCATCATGACTTTTTTACTTTTTCTTCTTCATTCTTCTTCTTCTGTCTTCTTTTTCCTCCTCTTCTTCATTCTTCTTCGTCTTTCTTCTTCTTCTTTCTTCTTCTCATTAATCTTCATATTTTTCTTCTTCTTCATTCTTCTTCTGTTTTCCACCTTTCTATGACACTATGGGTTACGATCATCTCATGTGTTAACTTCCAAGTTTTATTCTTCTGACAGTCTGATTTGAAGACCCAACTCCTTCTTAGGATTAAGCTACTCTCTAGCACAATCACATTTGGATTCCCTTTGTATCTAGAAGGTATGGTTGAGATTGAGTGTTGGGGTTGCAACTCAGATTGTCAGAAGAATAAAATTTCAATGCCTAATTGAAGATGATCGTGAATCATGTTGTCATAAAATGGTGCAAACTGTGCCCGTGCTCTTTGAATGAAAAAGAAGACGAAGAAGAATAATGTAGAAGGGGGAAAGAGCAGAATAAGAAGAAGAGGACGAAACATTAAGAATGAAGAAGAAAAAATAAGAAGAATGGAGAAGAAAGAAGAAGAATGAAGAATGAAGAAGAAGAATGAGGAAAAGAACGATAAAAAAAAATATAGAAGAAGAAGAATGAAGAAGAAGAGTGTAAAAGAAGCATGGAGAACAAAGATAAAGAATGATGAAGAAAAATAAGAAGATGAAGAAAGTAGTTGAAAGAAGAAGAATGAAAAAGAAAGAAGAAAAAAAGTAGAAGAAGAACGAAAAACAAAGAAGAAGAATCAGAAGAAATTTACCACAAAAAAAAGTAAAAAAAAAAAAGATGTAGAAGGGCGCTGGCGCACTTATGAAGTGCCTGGCGCTCTTCTAAATGGCGCTGGCACACTTCTAAAGTGCGCTAGCGCACTTCCTCTTCTTCTTCTTTATTCTTCTTCCACTTCTTCATTCATCATGTCCCTTTTTCTTTTTCTTCTTCATTCTTCTTCTTCCGTCTTCTTTTTCCTTCTTCTTTTTCGTTCTTCTTCTTCATTATTCTTCTTCTTTCTTCCTCTCATTCATCTTTTTATTTTTATTCTTCTTCATTCTTAATCTGTTTTCCACCTTCTTGTGACAATATGCCTAACAATCATCTCATGTGTTAGCATCTTAGTTTTATTCTTCTGAAAATCTGATTTGAAGACCCAACTCCTTCTTAGGATTAAGCTACTCTCTAGCACAATCGCATTTGGATTCCCTCTGCATCTAGAAGGTGCGGTTGAGATTGAGTGTTTGGTTTGCAACTCCGATTGTTAGAAGAATGTAATTTCGATGACTAATTATAGAAGATCGTGAACCATGTTGTCATAAAATGGTGCAAGCAGTGCCCATGCTCTTTGATTGAAAAAGAAAATGAAGAAGATTAATGTAGAAGGAGGAAAAAGAAGAATAAGAAGAAGAGGATGAAACATGAAAAATGAAGAAGAAGAAAGAAGAAGAATGAAGAAGAACGAAGAAGAGAAATAAGAAAAATAATGAATAAAAAATATGAAGCAGAAGAAATGGAAGAAAAAGAAGAAGAATGAAGAAGAAGAAGTAGAAGAAAGAAGAAGAATGAAGATGAAGAAAAAGAAGATGAAGATTGAAAAATGGCGAAGAAAAAAGAAGAAAAAGAAGAAGATTAAGTAGAAGAAGACGAATGAAGCAGAAGAAGACGAATGAAGAAGAAGAAGATGAAGAAGAATGAAGAAAACAACGATAAAGAAGAAAGAAGAACATAGAAGAAAAAGAAGAAGAATGAAGAAGAAGAATGTAGAAGAAGAATGAGGAACAAAGAAGAAGAATGAAGAATGAAGAAGAAGAATGAAGAAAAGAATGAGAAAGAAGAGCATGAAGACCAAAGAAAAAGAATGATGAAGGAAAAGAAGAAGATGAAGAAAGTAGTTGAAGGAAGAAGAATGAGAAAGAAAGAAGAAGAATCAGAAGAAATTTATACCAAAAAAAAAAAAAAAAAGATATAGTGAAGTGCACTGGCTTACTTCAAAAGTGCGTTGGCGCACTTCCTCCTCTTCTTCTTTATTCTTGTTCCACTTCTTCTTGCATCATGTCTTTTTTCCTTTTTCTTCTTCATTCTTCTTCTTCCATCTTCTTTTTCCTTTTTTCTTCATTCTTCTTCTTCATTCTTCTTCCTCTTTTTTCTTCTTCTTTCTTCTTCTCATTCATCTTCTTATTTTTCTTCTTCTTCATTCTTCTTCTGTTTTCCACATTTCTATGACACTATGGGTTATGATCATCTCATGTGTTAGCATCTAAGTTTTATTCTTCTAACAGTCTGATTTGAAGACCCAACTCCTTCTTAGGATTAAGCTACTCTCTAGCACAATCGCATTTGGATTCCCTATGTATCTAGAAGGTACAGTTGAGATTGAGTGTTGGGTTTGCAACTCAGATTGTCAGAAGAATAAAATTTGAATGCCTAATTGAAGATGATCGTGAACCATGTTGTCATAAAATGGTGAAAACTGTGCCCGTGCACTTTGAATGAAAAGAAAATGAAGAAGAATAATGTTGAAGGAGGAAAGAGAAGAATAAGGAGAAGAGGACGAAACATTGAGAATGAAAAAGAAGAAAGAAGAAGAATGAAGAAGAAAGAAGAAGAAGAAGAATGAAGAAGAAGAATGAAGAAAAAAATGATAAAGAAGAACATAAAAGAAGAAGAATGAAGAAGAAGAGTGTAGAAGAAGCATGAAGAACAAAGATAAAGAATGATGAATAAAAAGAAGAATATGAAGAAAGTAGTTGAAATAAGAAGAATGAAAAAGAAAGAATAAAAAAAAAAGTAGAAGAAGAACGAAAAAGAAAGAAGAAGAATCAGATGAAATTTACCACAAAAAAATATTTAAAAAAATGTAGAAGGGCGCTGGAGCACTTCTAAAGGGCGCTGGCACACTTCTAAAGGGCGCTGGCACACTTCTAAAGTGCACTGGCGCACTTCCTACTCTTCTTCTTTATTCTTCTTCCACTTCTTCTTTCATCATGTCCCTTTTTCTTTTTCTTCTTCATTCTTCTTCTTTCGTCTTCTTTTTCCTTATTTTTTTTCGTTCTACTTCTTCATTCTTATTCTTCTTTCTTCTTCTCATTCATCTTTTTATTTTTATTCTTCTTCATTCTCCTTCTATTTTCCACCTTTCTGTGACACTACAGGTTACGATCATCTCATGTGTTAGCATCTGAGTTTTATTCTTCTGACAATCTCATTGGAAGAAAAAAATGATTAAGAAGAACATAGAAGAAGAAGAATGAAGAAGAAGAATGTAGAAGAAGCATGAAGAACAATGAAAAAGAATTATGAAGAAAAAGAAGGAGATGAAGAAAGTATTTGAAAGAAGAAGAATAAAAAAGAAGGAAGAAGAAAAAGTAGAAGAAGAACGAAAAAGAAATAAGAAGAATTGGAAGAAATTTACCACAAAAAAAAAATGATGTTGAAGGGCACTGGCGCACTTCCTCTTCTTCTTCTTTATTCTTCTTCCACTTCTTCTTTCATCATATCCATTTTTCTCTTTCTTCTTCAATCTTCTTCTTTCGCCTTCTTTTTCCTTCTTCCTCTTCATTCTTCATCTTCTTTCTTCCTCTCATTCATCTTCATATTTTTCTTCTTCTTCATTCTTATTCTATTTTCCATCTTTCTGTGACACTATGGGTTACGATCAACTCATGTGTTAGTGTCCAAGTTTTATTCTTCTAACAATCTGATTTGAAGACCCAACTCCTTCTTAGGATTAAGTTACTCTCTAGCATAATCGCATTTGGATACCCTCTTCATTTAGAAGGTGCGGTTGAGATTGAGTGTTGGGTTTCCAACTTAGATTGTCAGAAGAATAAAATTTGGATGCCCAATTACAGAAGAAAGAAGAAGAATGACTCGTGAACCATGTTGTAATAAAATGGTGCAAACAATGCCCATGCTCTTTGAATGAAATAGAAAAAGAAGAAGAATAATGTAGAAGGAGGAAAAAGAAGAATAAGAAGAAGAGGACGAAACATGAAGAATGAAGAAGAAGAAAGAAAAAGAATGAAGAAGAAAGAGGAAGAGAAAGAAGAAAAAATAATGAAGAAAAAAGATGAAGCAGAAGAAAAGGAAGAAAAAGAAGATGAATGAAGAAGAAGAAGAAGAAGAACAAAGAAGAAACAGAAAGAAGAAGAATGAAGATGAAGAAAAAGAAGATTAAGATTGAAAAACGGCGAAGAAAAAAGACGAAAAAGAAGAAGAATAAGTGGAAGAAGATGAATGAAGCAGAAGAAGACGAATGAAGAAGAAGAAGAGGAGGAAGAATGAAGAAATCAATGAGAAAGAAGAAAGAAGAACATAAAAGAAGAAGACGAATGAGGAATAGAGAAGAAGAATGAGGAATAGAGAAGAAGAATGAATAATGAAGAATGATTTACCCAAAAAAAAAAAAGAATGAAGAATGAAGAAGAAGAATGAAGCAATGAATGATAAAGAAGAACATAGAAGAAGAAGAATGAAGAAGAAGAATATGTAGAAGAAGCATGAAGAACAAAGAAAAAGAATGATGTAGAAAAAGAAGATGATGAAGAAAGTATTTGAAAGAAGAAAAATGAAAAAGAAAGAAGAAGAAAAAGTAGAAGAAGAAAGAAAAAGAAAGAAGAAGAATCAGAAGAAATTTAAAACCAAAAAAAAAAAAAGATGTAGAAGGGTGCTGGCGCACTTCTAAAGGGCACTGGCACACTTCTCAAGTGCGCAGGCGCACTTACTCATCTTCTTCTATATTCTACTTCCACTTCTTCTTTCATCATGTCCTTTTTTCTTTTTCTTGTTCATTTTTCTTCTTCCGTCTTCTTTTTCCTTCTTCTTCTTCATTCTTCTTCTTCATTCTTCTTCTTCTTTCTTCTTCTCATTCATCTTCTTATTTTTCTTCTTTTTCATTCTTCTTCTGTTTTCCACCTTTCTGAGACACTATGGTTTATGAACATCTCATGTGTTAGCATCCAAGTTTTATTCTTCTGACAATCTGATTTGAAGACCCAACTCTTCTTAGGATTAAGCTACTCTCTAGCACAATCGCATTTGGATTCCCTCTGTCTCTAGATGGTGTGGTTGAGATTGAGTGTTGGGTTTACAACTCAGATTGTCAGAAGAATAAATTTGGATGCCTAATTGGTAATGATCGTAAACAATGTTGTCATAAAATGGTGCAAACTGTGCCCGTGCTCTTTGAACGAAAAAGAAAACAAAGAAGAATAATGTAGAATGGGGAATAAGAAGAATAAGAAGAAGAGGACGAAACATGAAGAATGAAGAAGAAGAAAGAAGAAGAATGAAGAAGAAAAAGGAAGAGATAGAAGAAAAATATTGAAGAAAAAGATGAACCAGAAGAAGAGGAAGAAATAGAAGAAGAATAAAGAAGAAGAAGAAGAAGAACGTAGAAGAAAAAGAAAGATGGAGAATGAATATGAAGAAAATAAAGATGAAGATTGAAAAATAGCGAAGAAAAAAGAAGAAAAAGAAGAAGAATAAGTAGAAGAAGACGAATGAAGTAGAAGAAGACGAATGAAGAAGAAGAAGATGAAGAAGAATGAAGAAAACAACGAAAAAGAAGAAAGATGAACATAGAAGAAGAAGAAGAAGAATGAAGAAGAAGAATGTAGAAGAAGAATGAGGAACAGAGAAGAAGAATGAAGAATGAAGAAGAAGAATGAAGAAAAGAATGACAAAGAAGAACATAGAAGAAGAAGAATGTGGAAGAAGAATGTAGAAGAAGCATGAAGAAAAAAGAAAAAGAATGATGAAGAAAAAGAAGAAGATGAAGAATGTAGTTGAAAGAAGTAGAATGAAAAAGAAAGAAGAAGAAAATGTAGAAGAAGAATGAAAAAGAAATAAGAAGAATCAGAAGAAATTTACCATAAAAAAAAAAAAAAGATGTTGAAGGGCACTGGCGCACTTCATCTTCTTCTTCTTTATTCTTCTTCCACTTCTTCATTCATCATGTCCTTTTTTATTTTTCTTCTTCATTCTTCTTCTTCCGTCTTCTTTTTCCTTCTTCATCTTCATTCTTCTTCTTCTTTCTTCTTCTCATTCATTTTCTTCTTTTTCTTCTTCTTCATTCTTCTTCTATTTTCCACCTTTATGTGACACTATGGGTTACGATCATCTCATATGTTAGCATCCAAGTTTTATTCTTCTGACAGTCTGATTTGAAGACCCAACTCCTTCTTAGGATTAAGTTACTCTCTAGCACAATCGCATTTGGATTCCTCTGTATCTAAAAGGTGTCGTTGAGATTTAGTGTTGGGTTTGCAACTGAAATTATCAGAAGAATAGAATTTAGATTCCTAACTGCAGATGATCATGAACCATGTTGTCATAAAATGGTGCAAACTGTGCCCGTGCTCTTTGAATGGAAAGAAAACAAAGAAGAGTAATGTAGAAGGAGGAAAAAGAAAAATAAGAATAGAGGACGAAACATGATGAATAAAGAAGATGAAAGAAGAAGAATAAAGAAGAATGAGGAAGAGAAAGAAGGAAAATAATGAAGAAAATAGATAAAGCAGAAGAAAAGGAAGAAAAAGAAGAAGAAGAAGAAGAACGAAGAAGAAAAAGAAAGTAGAAGAATGAAGATGAAGAAAAAAAAGATGAAGATTGAAAAATGGCGAAGAAAAAAGAAGAAAAAGAAGAAGATTAAGTAGAAGAAAACGAATGAAGTAGAAGAAGACGAATGAAGAAAAAGAAGATGAAGAAGAATGAAGAAAACAACGACAAAGAAGAAAGAAAAACATAGAAAAAGAAGAAGAATGAATGAAGAAGAGAATGTAGAAGAAGAATGAGGAACATAGAAGAAGATTGAAAAATTAAGAAGAAGAAGAAGAATGAAGAAGAAGAATGTAGAAGAAGAATGAGGAACAGAGAAGAAGAATGAAAAATGAAGAAGAAGAATGAAGAATGGAATGAGAAAGAAGAACATAGAAGAAGAAGAATGAAGAATAAAAATATAGAAGAAGCATGAAGACAAAGAAAAAGAATGTTGAAGAAAAAGAAGAAGATAAAGAAAGTCATTGAAGGAAGAAGAATGAAAAAGAAAGAAGAAGAAAAGTAAAAGAAGAACGAAAAAGAAAGAAGATGAATCAAAAGAAACTTACCACAAAAAAAAATGATGTAGAAGGGCGATGGCGCACCTCTGATGGGCACTAGCGCACTAATCAAAAGAAACTTACCACAAAAAAATGATGTAGAAGGGCGATGGCGCACTTCTGAAGGGCACTGGCGCACTTCTAAAGTGCGCTGGTGCACTTCCTCTTCTTCTTCTTTATTCTTCTTCCACTTCTTCTTTCATCATGTCCTTTTTTCTCGTTCCTCTTCATTCTTCTTCTTCTTCATTTTTCTTCTTCTTTCTTCTTCTTCATTTTTCTTCTTCTTTCTTCTTCTTCTTACTTTTACTCATTCTTCTTCTTATTTTTATTCTTCTTCATTCTTATTTTGTTTTCCATCTTCCTTTGACACTATGGCTTTCGATCATCTCATGTGTTAGGATCCATGTTTTATTCTTCTGACAATCTGATTTGAACACCCAACTCCTTCTTTGGGTTAAGCTACTCTCTAGCACAATCGCATTTGGATTCCCTCTGCATCTAGAAGGTGCGGTTGAGATTGAGTGTTTGTTTTGCAACTCAAATTTTTAGAAGAATAAAATTTGGATGCCTAATTGCAGATGATCGTGAACCATGTTGTCATAAAATGTTGCAAACAGTGCCCATGCTCTTTGAATGAAAAAGAAAACAAAGAAGAATAATGTAGAAGGAGGAAAAAGAAGAATAAGAAGAAGAGGGCGAAAAATGAAGAATGAAGAAGAAGAATGAAGAAGAAAGAGAAAGAGGAAGAGAAAGAAGAAAAATAATGAAAAAAAAAGAAGAAGCAGAAGACAAGTAAGAAAAAGACGAAGAATGAAGAAGAACAAGAAAAAGAACGAAGAACAAAAAAGAATGAAGAAGATTGAAGATGAAGAAAAAGAAGATGAAGATTGAAAAATGGCGAAGAAAAAAGATGAAAAAGAAGAAGAATAAGTGGAAGAAGACGAATGAAGCAGAAGAAGACGAATGAAGAAGAAGAAGATGAAGAAGAATGAAGAAAACAACGAAAAAGAAGAAAGAAAAACGTAGAAGAAGAAGAAGAATGAAGAAGAAGAATGTAGAAGAAGATTGAGGAACAGAGAAGAAGAATGAAGAATGAAGAAGAAGAATGAAGAAAAGAATGATAAAGAAGAACATAGAAGAAGAAGAATGAAGAAGAAGAATGTAGAAGAAGCATGAAGAACAAGGAAAAAGAATGATGAAGAAAAAGATGAAGATGAAGAAAGTATTTGAATGAAAAAGAAAGAAGATGAAAAAGCAGAAGAAGAGCGAAAAAGAAAGAAGATGAATCAGAAGAAATTTACCACAAAAAAAAGGATGTAGAAGGGCACTGGCGCACTTCCTCTTCTTCTTCTTTATTCTTCTTCCTCTTCTTCTTTCATCATGTCCATTTTTCTCTTTCTTCTTCATTCTTCTTCCTATGTCTTCTTTTTCCATCTTCCTCTTTATTCTTCTTCTTTCTTCTTCTTCTTTCTTCTTATCATTCATCTTCTTATTTTTCTTCTACTTCATTCTTATTCGGTTTTCCATCTTTCTGTGACACTGTAAGCACCCCATTTTTGCCACCTTCGGCATAAGTGAACCAATATGGCAAGTTTTTGACCTTTAACCCAAAGATTTGTGATTCTCGACTGATCCCCACAGCAGGGTCATGGGCTATTATCTGCATGGTTGCATAGGTCATAAATTATCTTCGAAATGAGACCAGAATTGCTCAATTCTGATATCAAATGAAGAAGATATGACCATTTTAGTCGGATGATACATATAAGGGAGGTTTCTAAAATTATTATAAATAATAATAATCTCAGGGGCCTTCTTGCAGATTATCCTAAGTCGGATTGCTTGAATTTCAAATCATCATATCTTGATCATCCGAGATCGGATTCAGATGATTCCAAGACCATTATTCTTCATTCATGATGTTCTACAAAGTGGACGTGAAAAATCCTGGGCAGAAGTCATCAATGGGCTGTAAGCACCCCATTTTTGCCACCCTCGGCATAAATGAACCAATATGGCAGGTTTCTGACCTTTAACCCAAAGATTTGTGATTCTCCATTAATCCCCACAGCAGGGTCATGGGCGATTATCTGCATAGATGCATAGGTCATAGAATTATCTACGAAACGAGACCAGAATTGCTCAATTCTGATATCAAATGAGGAAGATACGACCATTTTAGTCGGATGATACATATAAGGGAGGTTTCTGAAATTATTATAAATAATCTCAGGGGCTTTCATGCAAATTATCCTAAGTCGGATCGTTTGAATTTCAAATCATCATATCTTGATCATCCGACATCGAATTCAGATGACTCCAAGACCATTATTCTTCATTCATGATGTTCTGCAAAGTGGACGTAAAAAATCCGGGGTAGAAGTCACCAGCGGGTCCCATGCAAACTTGCATGCAAAATGATTGTTAGAACTTCAAAGCTTCATATCTTTCCCGTTCTACATCGGATTCAGATGATCCCAAGACCATTATTCTTCATTCATGATGTTCGACAAAGTGGACGTAAAAAATCCCGGGTAGAAGTCACCAGTGGGTCCCATGTAAACTTGCATGCAAAATTATCGTTAAAACTTAAAAGCTTCATATCTTTCCCGTTCTACATCGGATTCAGATGATTCCAAGACAATTATTCTTCATTCATGATGTTCTACAAAATGGACGTAAAAAATCCCGGGTAGAAGTCACCAGTGGGTCCCATGCAAACTTGCATGCAAAATGATCGTTAGAACTTCAAAGTTTCATATCTTTCCCGTTCTACATCGGATTCAGATGATTCCAAGACCATTATTCTTCATTCATGATGTTCTACAAAGTGGACGTAAAAAAATCCCGGGTAGAAGTCACCAGTGGGTCCCATGCAAGCTTGCATGCAAAATTATTGTTAGAACTTCAAAGCTGCATATCTTTTCCGTTCTACATCGGATTCAGGTGATTCCAGTCTCATTATGTTCCATTTTTAGTGCTCTTCAATGTAAACGTAAAATATGTTCAGTAGAAGCCTCCGAAGGATCTCATGCAGAATGGTCAATCAAATTATCGATAATTGGTCCGCTTAAACTTCAAAAATTCATAAGTTGACCATTTTACTTCCAAATGAGGTTATTCAAGTTCCTATATTCCTCATTTTTAATGTTCTACAAAATGAATGCAAAAAATTTAGAATAGAGGCCATCGAAAAATTCCATGCGGGATAACAGAAATGACAAGGGGAAAAAACCAATTAATTTCAATCAGTCCAGTCAACTCAGTTCAAACCAGTTTTGGTCCAACCTAGCTCAACCCATATCAGTTGTCAACCTAAGTCAGTCTCAACCCATTTCGAATCAGTTCATCTATGTGCATAATATTTATATATTATATAATATATATATATATATATATATGTATATGTATATGTATGTATGTTATTAAATATATGTGTATATATGTATATAATATATATTATTATATGTAAATGATAATCCAAAAGATTTTGAAAAGAAAAAGGAAAGAGGGGAGAGAGAAACGTGAAAGTGAAGGGGGATTTTGGTTTTGGAGATAATCCAAAAGATTTTTGAGAAGAAAAAGGAAAGAGGGGAGAGAAAAAATGTGAAAGAGAATGGGGATTTTGGTTTTTGGAGATAACCCAAAAGATTTTGAGAAAAAAAAAGAAAAGAGGGAGAGAGGAAAAAAGTGACTTTTTCTAAGAGAATCCAAAGGAATTTGTTGGAGAAGAAAAATGAAAGAGGGGAGAGAAAAAACGTGGAAGAGAATGGGGATTTCGATTTTGGGGAAAAATCCAAAAGATTTTGAGAAAAAAAAAGGAAAGAGGGAGAGAGGGAAAACGTCACTTTTTCTAAGACAATCCAAAGGATTTTGTTGGAGAAAAAAAAAAGGAAAGAAGAAAGAGAAAACGTGGGGGTTTTTAGGAGGGACGGTTTTAGGGAAGAAAAGAAAGAAAAAAGGAAAAAAAAAAAGGGAGAGGATTTAGGGTTTCTAGATTGTTTTTTTTTTAAGGGAAAGAGGGAGAAGATAAAAGGAACGTGAGAGGGAGAAGAAGAGGACTTTTTCCAAAGAGAAAAAAAAGGGAAAAGAGAAAGAAAAACGTGGAAAGGCTTTTGAGCTAAGTTTTGGGAGAAAAGTAAGGGAAGAAGAGAGAAAAAAAAAAGGGGGAAAGAAAAAAAACGTGAAAGGGCTTTGTGGCTCATGTTTTTGGGAGAAAAGTAAGGGAAAAAGAGAGAAAAATAAGGGGGAAAGAAAGAAAAACGTGAAAGGCCTTTGTGGCTCACGTTTTTGGGAGAAAAGAAAGGGAGAAGAGAGAGAAAAGAGGGAAAGAAAAAGGAGAATTAGTAGGGGTTTTGGGATTTTTCTTTTGGGGCTAGGTTTTGGGAGAAAAAGAAGGGAAGAAGAGAGAAAAAAGGAGGAAACGTGGGCTTTCTTAGGGGGGTTCGGTTTTGGGAATCTGAAAACTAAAGAAAGCTAAAGAGAGGAGAAGAAGAAGAGCAGAAGGTTCAGGGATCTGCAAACCAGGTAAACCCTCTCCTCTTTCATTCTTTTCATTATCAATACCACCATTCACTTACCTGATTCGGTGTACCACTGTAACATCCTATCACCTACAGCCATTATCCCAACTCGCTACTCCATATCCATTGCAATCCCCCTTGATCCGTAAATTTATCACCTAATCTTTTCTCCGATGAAATTGAGTTCTTGGATGATTATTTTTGTTTGATCATATGATGCCATGAAATGGTCATATGATTTGAGTCATTAATGTTAATCTGATGAGGATGTAATTTGAGCCATTGATACTGAATGAATTTTAATTTGATCAATTGTGAGCCATATGATTTGAAATCTTAAGGTGATTGATCTAGCCTTTGATTTAGATTTTTCTTAAGTGATTAATCATGGCCTCTGATTATGAATTTTTATGAGATAAAATTTGGCCATCGATCTCGGATGCTTTAATGATAAAATCGGGTCATTGATCTTGGATGTTTAAATTAGCAAATATGGACCATTGATTTTAGATATGTTGATGCTTGATCCAAACCAATGGATCTTCATTATGAGTGTCTTAAATGAATCTGAATCGTCGGATCTTCACTATGAATGTTTTAAATGCATCTAAACCATTAGATTATCATCATGATTGATTTCAAAGCATCTGAACAGTTAGATTACCATTAATAGTGATTTATACCATTGAATTTTTCATCATGAGTGTTTTTTTTTAGATACACTATCATGTTTGAATGCTCATTGCCATAATTGGATGCTTATTGCCATAATTAGGGTAGAAAACCCTAAAATGGAAAGAAAGTAACAGTTAGGGTAGAAAACCCTAAAAAATGGAAATAAAATAATAATTAGGGTAGAAAACCCTAAAATGGAAAGAAAGTAACATTTAGGGTAGAAAACCCTAAGATGGAAAGAAAATAATAATTAGGGTAGAAAACCCTAAAATGAAAAGAAAGTAACATTTAGGGTAGAAAACCCTAAGATGGAAAGAAAATAATAATTAGGGTTGAAAACCCTAAAATGGAAAGAAAGTAACATTTAGGGTAGAAAACCCTAAGATGGAAAGAAAATAATAATTAGGGTAGAAAACCCTAAAAAAATAGAAATAAAATAACAATTAGGGTAGAAAACTCTAAAATGGAAAGAATGTAACAATTAGGGTAGAAAACCCTAAAAAATGAAAATAAAATAATAATTAGGGTAGAAAACCCTAAAATGGAAAGAATCTAACAATTAGGGTAGAAAACCCTAAAAAATGGAAATAAAATAACAAGTAGGGATAACAAGTAGGGTAGAAAATCCTAAAATGGAAAGAATGTAACAATTAGGGTAGAAAACCCTAAAAAATGGAAATAAAATAATAATTAGGGTAGAAAACCCTAAAATAGAAAGAAAGTAACAGTTAGGGTAGAAAATCCTCAAAAATGAAAATAAAATAATAATTAGGGTAGAAAACCCTAAAATGGAAAGAATGTAACATTAGGGTAGAAAACCCTAAAAATGAAAATAAAATAATAATTAGGGTAGAAAACCCTAAAATGGAAAGAAAATAACAATTAGGGTAGAAAATAGCATACTAGATCATGCCATGTAGGCTCTTGCCTTATTTGCAATACATGCCATATTTGAATGATTTTTAAACAATCTTACTGTATGTGAATTTCTTGTCATAAATGTTTTATGTGCCATATTTAGATAGAATATTCTTTTTTTTTGGCAATAACTTATTTTATGCAACACCCTAGTCAAACTACCATATCTGCACACTTCTAGAAGACAATCTAGGCGTGGGGACGTGCATTTAGGCACCCACATTCTTGGGAAGGGCATAATGGGAACAATAAAACCTTAATAAAGTATGAGAATTCTTTGCCAAACCTTCCAAAATTAGAATTCAGAATGAAAAGGGTAATTTAGGACGATTTTCCCCTCGGCAAACCCTAAACCTAGAATAGGTTCTCAATCATTAACCTAGAACAGGTTACCCATCCCCGAACTACGCGGATTCTGATTCCTAGGGCAAACCCTAGGATACGTAGGCTATTTGGGAGAAACCCAAATTTGGATCCACACCTTAGTCCACTCGGACTATCCATAGATCTACTAGGATATCTACCCATCAGTTCGAACTATGCGGATTCTGATTCCTAGGACAAACCCTAGGATACGTAGGCCATTTGGGAGAATCCCAAATTCGGATCCACACCTTAGTCCACTCGGACTATCCATAGGTCCACTAGGATACTTACCCACATTTTGACCCAAATAGGGTTATCCAGCCCGAACTACGTGGATTCTGATTCCTAGGTCAAACCCTAGGATACATAGGCCACTTGGGAGAAACCCAAATTCGGATCCACACCTTAGTCCACTCGAACTATCCATAGATCCACTAGGATATTTATCTACAGCTTAGTCCACTCGGACTATCCACAGATCCACTAGGATATTTATCCATACTTTAGTCAACTCGGACTATCCATAGATCCACTAGGATATTATCCACATTCCAACCCAAATAGGGTTATTCTTAGATCCACTAGGACTATCTATCAGTCCACATGGACTATCTAGATCCTAACCCATAGGATTTCTCAGCCTTTCAAGCATAAACTTCAACTTGAACAATAAACTTAATCATGCACAAGCATAAATCACATCCATAAACTTTAATCACACCTGAACTACAATGGTGAACCTGATTTTTGGAATAATTTCGTGATACATAGGCAATCTGATGGATACAGATTTGGTTCAATGATATCAAACCACTTGGTTTGGTTTGTCTTAACAAATAGAGTATAGCATAGGAAAGGTATAGGAAACCGATTTCGATCGGGCGGTTTGGGTGCCGAATCCCTTCCCATAACCGTAACTTGACACTTACCCAATCTCTGATGGACCAGAAATCCAATCTAAGGGTCATGAGTCAATCGAAGTCTTACCTTGGGGTGATATTTCACATTTCTAATGTCCTAGACCTAAATCTAGGTGGCGACTTCTAAAGATTTTCCATCTTTGTCCTCACAGTGGCGACTCCGCTGGGGATATAAATGTCAAACTCCTAAATAAAAACTTTCCTTGTGTGAATTATATGCTAGATTTTAGGATACTATATTTATGCTTGTATATTATTGCTTTGGGGGGAATGGGTTCAATCACACATTCGTGCGAGTAGCCGAACCGGGTCCCATGTATATGGGGCAGCCCGCTAGGCGAAACACACAGCCTTGGCCTGTACTTTGTGAGACCACGACCGGTGAGCAGCCTCTAACGAGCGTTTCTTGGGTCCGCCTGGGAATGCGTTATGCTACTCCACGTCGCTTGGATCCTTGCAACATAGTATATAAAGGGATTGGGGGCCCATTATTCATCGAGCATTCGGTGATAGGTTACCCCATCCTCGTCAAGGTAGCCTTTTCTGTCCTTACCCAGATTGTAGCCCAATGTTTGTTATTTTTTTGTTCATCCCTGAACCGACCCGGTAAAATCGGCTTAACCATGACATCCATGTTCGAGACGTCGAAGTTCTGCCCGTTTTTGTCCTCAATTGGTCAACATGTTAGAATCTACACGATGAGCATCTTAAACTCTCACCCATTGGGAGTATGAGGTATGTATACACCTGTTCTACATTATAGTAGACGGTCACTATACACCCTCCATTAAGTAAGCTCGATGTGTCGAATCTCTCATTGTTAACACGTCGATTTCAAAAAACGAGCAGAAAATCTCTGTCAAGACTTATATACCCTGGTCAAGAAGAAATTTACTAGTTTGTTCATTTATGAACCGCTTTTGCTAACCATCCCTAATAAGGACGACGGATTAATATATCCATTTCAATTTCATCGAATTTGGTAATCCAATTGGCCAGACCTTGGTACCATTGATTATCCATTTTGGAATCATGAGGTCCCAAGACTGAACATATGGCTTAATCAAATTCAATTAAATTGACTTGGATAATGTTTACCCAATCACCCTTATGAGGGATCTAATTCTTGTTTGGTTGATTCATCCTTGATTGTGCATGTGACTTCTACTCCTCTAGATGTCTAAAATCTTGATATTTCTCCATTGGGTTACAATGCCTTTGGAAAAGAAATCAATCTGCAACCATATCCACCCTAGGGTGAGAGGCCCCTACAATTAGGGAATTGTCTTGATCTCCCACCTTGAGATCCATCCATATTATCTTTCTAAATGAATCAATGGAAGTCATGAATCTAGATCCTGTTTGAACATCAAATTTTGTAAGAAAGAAGGAAAGATTCAGCCCCTAGGCAAATCCAATCATAGTTCCCGATTCATCTCTGAATTAAGGAAAGATTCAGCCCCTAGGCAAATCCAATCATAGTTCTCAATTTATCTCAGAATTAAGGAAAGATTCAGCCCCTAGGCAAATCCTATCATAGTTCTCAATGTACCTTTGAATTAAGGAAAGATCCAGCCTCTAGGCAAATCCAATCATAGTTTCCGATTCATCTCTGAATTAAGGAAAGATTCAGCCCCAAGGCAAATCCAATCATAGTTCTCAATTTATCTCAGAATTATGGAGAGATCCAGCCCCTAGGTAAATCCAATCATTAGTTCTTGATTCATCTCTGAATTAAGGAAAGATTCAGCCCCTAGGCAAATCCAATCAATGTTCCTTATTCACCTTTGAATTAAGGAAAGATCCAGCCCCTAAGAAAATCCAATCATAGATTAAGGAAAGATTCAGCCCCTAGGCAAATCCAATCATATTTCATGATTCATCCCTGCATCAAGGAAAGATTCAGCCCCTAGGCAAATCCAATCAATATTCCCTATTCACCTTTGAATTAAGGAAAGATTTCAGCCCCTAGGAAGGTCCAATCATCATTCCAGTTCATCTCAGAATCAAAAAAATATTCAGCCCCTAGGCCGGTCCAATCATCATTTTGGTTCATCCAGAATTAAGGAAAGATTCAGCCCCTAGGCAGATTCAATCACATTCAGTTCATCTCAGTATCAAGGAAATATTCAGCCCCAGATTCAATCACCATTTCTGGTTCATCTCAGAACTGAAGAAAGGTTCAGCCCCTAGGCAGGTTCAATCATCATTTTGGTTCATCCAGAATTAAGGAAAGATTCAGCCCCTAGGCAGATTCAATTACATCCAGTTCATCTCAGAATCAAAAAAAAATATTCAGCCCCTAGGCAGGTCCAACCACCATTTCTGGTTCATCTCAGAACTGAAGGAAAGATTCAGCCCCTTGGCAGGTCCAATCATTATTTCGGTTCATCCAGAATTAAGGAAAGATTCAGCCTCTAGGCAGATTCAATCACATCCAGTTTATCTCAGAATCAAAGAAATATTCAGCCCTAGATTCAACCACCATTTTTGGTTCATCTCAGAATCAAAGAAGGGTTTAACCTTTAGGCAGGTTCAATCATCACTCCCAGATCATGCTAAAATGAAGAAGGCATTCGGCCCCTAGGCTTTTTCACCCTTCACCTCCTGTTTAGGTTCTGATTCATGTTGGACCTAGGAAAAATTCCATTCATTTGAATTCAATTAGCCACTAGGCTTATCCAACCATCAACTTTGGTTAGGGTTCCAGTTCATGTCGAAACTAGGAAAAGTTCCATTCATCTGAATTTATTTAGCCCCTAGGCTTGTCCAACTATCAACTTTGGTTCAGGTTCAGATTCATGTTGGAATTAAGAAGAGTTTCATTCATCTGAATTCATTTAGCCACTAGGCTTATCCAACCATCAACTGTGGTTCAAATTCTGATTCATGTTGGAACTAAGAAGAGTTCCATTCATTTGAATTTAATTACCCCCTAGGCTTGTCCAACCGTCAACTCTAGTTCAGGTTCTGATTCATGTCGGAACTAAGAAAGGTTCCATTCATATGAATTCAATGTGAGCATGAGTTAGCCTCTAGGCCTGTTCAATCATTACCTTTGGTCCATGTTCCACTTCATAAAGGAATCAAAGAGAATTTCAGTCAATCCATCATCTCTAGCAATTAGAGTCCAATCCATGATTGTCTTCCTTGGCCTCTATCAATCGGAGCCCAACTCAAGCAATCCTTGCCTCTACCAACTAGAGCCCAATCCACAATTGTCAATCTTGATCTCTATCAATTAGAGACTAATTCAAAATCAATCTTGATCTCTATCAATCAGAGACCAATTCAAAATCAACCTTGATCTCTATCAATCAGAGACCAATTCAAAATCAATCTTGATCTCTATCAATCAGAGACCAATTCAAAATCAATCTTAATCTCTATCAATCAGAGACCAATTCAAAATCAATCTTTATCTCTATCAATCAGAGACCAATTCAAAATCAATCTTGATCTCTATCAATCAAAGATCAATTCAAAATCAATCTTGATCTCTATCAATCAGAGACCAATTCAAAGTCAACTCTGTCTCTATCAATCAGAGACTAATTCAAAGTCAATCTTGTCTCTATCAATCGGAGACTGATTCAAAATCAATCTATGGATTTATCAATTAGAGCCCGATCCATGTCTATCATAGCCCAGTGCTACAAGTTAGGATCACTCATCAAGAATGGCGAACGAGGCGGATTTCCCATTGCTTGTCAATAAAGATCAATTCTAGATTCTGGAGTCATCAGGAAATCATGAACCTTAGGCTATAATAGTGCTATCCCATCATGGGCATTTCTGCCCCATTGGCCAAGGAAATGTTTGAATCTGAAGAGTTGCCCTCACATTTCTAATTATTTAAAGAGAGGGAATGGAATTTTCCCAAGCAGTAGGGTAGACCAAAGATGAGATCCAATGTGCCCCAAGCAAGGATAAGAACCAGAATGGTCCAATGATGAAACCCTTAACCCATAAACTGGGGCATGAACCAGATTGAACTTAGACCTAAATTGAGTGCGATCTGATGAGGAAAGAAATGACCCCCAAACTGGGGCATGAACCAGATTGACCTTGGGCCTGAATTGGGTATGGTTCAATGAGGAAAGTCATGAGCCCTAAGCTGGTCATAAACCAGATTGATTTTGGACCCAAATTTAATGCGGTCTAATGAGGAAAGCCATTATGCCCTAAACTGGGGCATGGACCAAATTGACCTTAGACCCAAATTGAGAGTGGTCTAACAAAGAAATCCATTAAACCCCCTAAGCCAAGGTATAAATTAGTCCAATCTTGGATTCAAAATGGTGTAGTGCAATGGCGATACCCCTTGCTCCATAAGCTGGGGCATAAGCTAAAATGATTTTGAACTCAACTAGAAGTGGTCCATTGATGAATCCATCAAACCCCAAACTGAGGCATGAACCAGAGTAACCTTGAGCATAAAAAGCAATAGTCCGGTTTTGAATGGATCCCAAACTGAAAAAAAAAAGATGGAAAAGGTAGGTATCTTGCACCTATTGATAGAGGGGCATGATGAGTCCTGCTATTAGAGATCTGAAGGAAGACTTATTCCCGCAACAACTGAAGGTGGTCGTCGAAGGCGTTATGCCCAACTGGAGCCGCTTGGACGAACTAGTTGTTTCAACTTTCTATTATCGGTATTTGATAGGTCATCCATGTCTGGGTGCAAGATCAATATGCTTGTTGACAAGTCTAGTCCAATCTGCCATGCAAGTAAAAGAAAATCAACCCATTTGGGATTTCAAACTCTGTGCCTTGTCTCTTCCATACATTTCCTCCCAGTTTCATACATCCTCCTATTCTACGTGCATAGCCAATTCTGACTCTGAAGATGATTGAAATGATGAGCCATCTCCTGAAATTCTATGCCACCCGGCCTCTTGAGAAAGAAAGGTCCAACCCGTCTGGGAAAGCTTTAAATGATCAATCGGGAGACACAAGAGTAGTCTCAAGAAACATGTATTGGAGAAGCTGCCATTTGTTCTATCTGTGAAAAGATTCCAAGGAAAGCATTATATAATAACAGATCATATCAACAGGTCAGCCAATCAGTACAAATGAGTGGAGGACAGATGTGCCACCAAGAAGATGGAAATACCAAAGTTCTTACAAAGTATATCATCTGCAAGCAAGAGATACATGATGAATGATCGATATCAAAATCAAAGAATGAGGTCATTGGGATACCCAAAAAAAAAGAAAAAAAAAAGAAGAAAATTTAAGCCTATGTTTTATCTACATCAATAAAGGGAAGGCAGTCACATCAGATAGAAGGTGATGATTAACATCTAGAGGATAGCATACGGATTCCATTCAGATAAAATTAGATACTATATGAGCAGTCACAAATGCTCATAAAGTTTACAGAAGATCAGAGTGCTAGTTGGGGCAAAGACGTTTTATCGGATTGGAAATATTTGGAAGAAGAAGATTCAAATCCAATATTGAAAGTCAGGATTCAATTTCGCGATCAAGGGAAGCACTGCATTATGTGGCCTTCACATCCAAAAAAAAAAAAGAAAAAGAAAAAAAGAAAAAAGAAAAAAAAAAGAGAAGAAAAGAAAATAGTAAGATGTTGAATGGCATTGGAGCTTGACAGTAAGCCAATTGTCCCTCTCACTTCAAGAGGATGATAGTTCCAACCAAAGCCTGACAGCAAGTTCGATCATTCATCGAGATTTACAACATGTTGGACCGGACTTTTGATTTTGGCCAATTACATCCCGCCTTTACAGGATACGATCTCATCACTTCTTCAATATCAGAGAAACATTTCTCATCGGCATTAGACTCTCTCTCCCGTCTATCAATCTGATGGCTTTCCAAGGAGTCTCTATCACAAGCCCTTCTTTTGATTATCAATTTTTATGGCATTGTATCTCATGATCATGTCATCATTTTATGTACAAATTCATCAATCTGGCTGGAACTCTCATCTGTCATTCATTACATCCGACGGCTTCCCAAGGTTCCCATAAGCCCTTCATTTCTCAAGCCAATAAAATGGGATCTTCTCGGTAAGATAAACACATTCTACATAAATAACCAAACACTCTCCCAATGGTAGACCCATGTGGACAGTTTCACATCAGTCCTCTTGGACCTTCAACATCAATACTTGTCAACAAACCTAAATGTTTCAGGCCCAGATATGATCGTGACTGATTCGGAATCTCGATATAGCTTGTTGGGACACGTGTTCCATCTGAACATCTCCAAGAAAGGAAAACATAATTTGGCACCATTTTTAATTTTGGTGTGGGACTGCATTTCCCTAAGATCGCTTTTAGTGATGATTCAAATAGCTGCCCGCCTATCAATACGTGTAGGTGTCAACTTAAACAGTGGGGCAAGGCTACCCATTTGCCATGAAAGTCATGCCATTCAGATTTCCCCTAAGGGTTTCAGACCATTGGATAGGACCATAATTTTGACAATATCCTCACCATATCAGGACTCTTTATTCAACCCAAGATGGGGTTTGCAAAAAGAAGAAAATGAAAAAAAATAATAATGGGAAGAAAAGAAACCTCAACAGGGAAAGGCAACCCAAGAAACCTCAATGGGCAACCCATAATACCTCAGTGGGGATAGGCAACATGATGCAACCCTAAAGCATTGCCCTCATTGGCCCTTCATAGAAAAATTCAGTGGTTCATGTAGACAAGTGTCATACCAGTTTACCCTCCATAAGGAAAGGAACCCCTCCTGCTCTCCAGTAAATCATACTTAGAGGAGTTGAACAAACCATCATCTGTTGGCTTCATAGCATTGGCTTTCGACAGAATTCTATCTTCAAATCCTTTGGTCATGTTAGGGAGAGAGCAAATTCTCATGGCCTAGTTACAGATGTAGCCAAATTCATCAAATCATCAGCTCCCTCATTTTTCAAGATTCAAAAAGGGCTTATCTAAGAAGTCACTTCCTGCAGTCAATCTGTCAATCTTCCCTTGACCTTGGAAGCATGGTCAATTCTAGATGCAATCCAGATTCAACCTAGTTCTAACTCTGTTAGATTGCCTGTTTCCTTCTATCTTTCCCTAGCACACTACAGTAGTGGTCTGTTACAACATGCAGACACTAAGGCATAGATATACCCTATGTAGAGGAATTGAACTTGATCATGAGCATTACATCTAGGATCCATTGTCTAGTCTGAAGTCAATGACTTTCCTAGTCAATAGAAGTAGGTCCGTCCAAGTTGGTTTTTACCAATTTCTCAGTTCTCCCAATCCTGTTGATGAAGAAGATCCAACGTGGTCACTCACCTGTTAGGAGTTGGTCACCAAATTCTCTGAAGGAACACTTCAAATCCTTTGCTCCTCATGCCTACTTTGGGGCCATGATTCATTAATCTTTCAAAATTGGCACAACAATATTGCAAAGCCCTGAGCTTTTCATGAGCCTAGATCAATGGCCAAACCCATGTCACATTTCATCGCTGCTTGGCTATTCTACCAATTTGGTCTACCATAATGCACAGTCAAAGAATTTAGTTGACTAGATGCCCCTCGACAGTTTAACACCAAGGTCAATCAATAAAATCACTTTGGTTAGAGACTGTTAAGCCCCCCTCATTCTTGTTCAAAATCCTCGCTAGAGTTTCTTTCAATCCAAAATCCAACAACATCAATGTTGGCTAAAGAAAATCATCACCTTCAAATTACATGGAAGCCTTCAAAGGGAGTAACCAAGTCATCCCTTCCATGCTGAAATTGAGTCAAACTTTCAGTACCAGATCATAAATGGAAAATTTCAAATCTAGGTATCATGCCAGCGATGTCCATGACACCATTTCCATTGATGTCATGTTTTATGCCTTCACCAATAAAGCAGGGGCAAAAAACCTTGGAAAACTGCCAAGGAATTCACCATCATTTCAAATATGTCCAGCACTCTGTAGGTTCAAAGTCAATAGACTTCCAAGATGGGTCAGATTCCAACCCAAACGGTTCAAAGTCAACAAAGCCTTCCTGTATGGGTCACTTTCAACCATCTTAAAGGTTCATAGCCATAGAGCTTCCAAGAAGGATATTCCTATTTTCAATCCCAAAGGTCCAAAGTTGGTAGGAACTGCCAAGATGAGTCATTCAGTATCACCCTATAAGTGATCTTCTGAGTTCCTGTTCATTTCAGAATCAATAGCAAATTCCTCACCCTAAAAGTGATATTCTGAGTTCTTGCTCATTTCAGAATCAAATGTAGAGCCCTAGCTCATTCAAAGATCAAGTCAATCTCAGCATATATGGGAATCAAATGCAGAGCCCTAGCTCATCCAAAGTCCAAATCAATCTCAGCCTATTAGGGAATCAAATGCAGAGCCCTAGCTCATCCAAAGTTCAAATCAATCTCAGCCTATTAGTGAATCAAATATTGAGCCCTAGCTCATTCAAAGATCAAGTCAATCTCAGCCTATATGGGAATCAAATGCACAGCCCTAGCTCATCCAAAGTTCAAATCAATCTCAGCCTATTAGTGAATCAAATGTAGAGCCCTAGCTCATTCAAAGATCAAGTCAATCTCAGCCTATATGGGAATCAAATGCAGATCCCTAACTCATCCAAAGATCAAATCAATCTCAGCTTATAAGTGAATCAAATGCAGAGCCCTAGCTTATTCAGAAAATCAATCTCAGAATCTCAATCAAAAGAGCCTTAGTTCAATCAAAGAGAAGACATCAAGTCTTCCATCCGAACAAATCAAATCCGAGCCCAAGCCCATGCAATCAGCCTTGTATTCACAGCCTAGCTCCATACAAGAAGAGGTTTATTAGCCTTTAAATGGATCAAGCCGGGTCCAAGCCCGCACATACCTTGCATTGAGTTCCATCTCAGCAAGAAGAGGTTCCCAGCCTAAAAATGAGCCTTGTATTCATAGCCTAGCTTCGTACAAGAAGAGGTTTATCAGCCTACAAATGGATGAACCCGGGTCCAAGCCTGCACATACCTTGCATTGAGTTCCATCTCAGCAAGGAGAGGTTCCCAGCCTACAAATGAGCCTTGTATTCATAGCCTAGCTTCATACAAGAAGAGGTTTATCAGCCTACAAATGGATCAAGCCGGGTCAAGCCCGCATGTACCTTGCATCATGAGTTCCACCTCAGCAAGAAGAGGTTCCCAGCCTACAAATGAGCCTTGTATTCACAGCCAAGCTTCATACAAGAAGAGCACTCACCAATCTTCCATGAAGAGCAAACCTTCTGGCCAGTCGAACTACGTTCTGGGCTTGATTTCTAGGACACCCTTAGAATACGTAGGCAGTTTAGGAAGAATTACCCTAAGTGCAGCCCAATAAACAATATCACTCATACCCCAAAAATGTGGTTCTTTTATCTTTAGCCTTCAACTGATAACAATCTCGGCTAAAGAGGGGCATCTGTAAGCACCCCATTTTTGCCACCCTCGGCATAAATAAACCAATATGGCAGGTTTCAAACCTTTAACCTAAAGATTTGTGATTCTCCACTAATCCCCACAGCAGGGTCATGGGCGATTATCTGCATAGATGCATAGGTCATAGAATTATCTTCGAAACGAGACCAGAATTGCTCAATTCTGATATCAAATGAGGAAGATACGACCATTTTAGTCGGATGATACATATAAGGGAAGTTTCTAAAATTATTATAAATAATCTCAGGGGCCTTCATGCAAATTATCCTAAGTCGGATCGTTTGAATTTCAAATCATCATATCTTGATCATCCGACATCGGATTCAGATGATTCCAAGACCATTATTCTTCATTCACGATGTTCTACAAAGTGGACGTAAAAAATCCCGGGTAGAAGTCACCAGTGGGTCCCATGCAAACTTGCTTGCAAAATGATCGTTAGAACTTCAAAGCTTCATATCTTTCCCGTTCTACATCGGATTCAGATGATCCCAAGACCATTATTCTTCATTCATGATGTTCTACAAAGTGGACGTAAAAAATCCCGGGTAGAAGTCACCAATGGGTCCCATGTAAACTTGCATGCAAAATGATCGTTAGAACTTCAAAGCTTCATATCTTTCCCGTTCTACATCGGATTCAGATGATCCCAAGACCATTATTCTTCATTCATGATGTTCTACAAAGTGGACGTAAAAAATTCCGGGTAGAAGTCACCAATGGGTCCCATGTAAACTTGCATGCAAAATGATCGTTAGAACTTCAAAGCTTCATATCTTTCCCATTCTACATCGGATTCAGATGATTCGAAGACCATTATTCTTCATTCATGATGTTCTGTAAAGTGGACGTAAAAAATCCCAGGTAGAAGTCACCAGTGGGTCCCATTCAAACTTGCATGCAAAATGATCGTTAGAACTTCAAAGCTTCATATCTTTCCCGTTCTACATCGGATTCAGATGATTCCAAGACCATTATTCTTCATTCATGATGTTCTACAAAGTGGACGTAAAAAAATCCCGGGTAGAAGTCACCAGTGGGTCCCAAGCAAGCTTGCATGCAAAATTATCGTCAGAACTTCAAAGCTGCATATCTTTTCCATTCTACATCGGATTCAGGTGATTCTAGTCTCATTATGTTCCATTTTTAGTGCTCTTCAAAGTGAACGTGAAATATTTTCGTTAGAAGCCTCCGAAGGATCTCTTGCAGAATGGTCAATCAAATTATCGATAATTGGTCCGCTTAAACTTCAAAAATTCATAAGTTGACCATTTTACTTCCAAATGAGGTGATTCAAATTCCTATATTCCTCATTTTTAATGTTCTACAAAATGAATGCAAAAAAATTAGAATAGAGGCCATCGAAAAATTCCATGCGGGATAACAGCAGAAATGACCCGTGAAATGACAAGGGAAAAAAACCCAATTAATTCCAATCAGCCCAGTCAACTCAGTTCAAACCAGTTTTGGTCCAACCTAGCTCAACCCATATCAGTTGTCAACCTAAGTCAATCTCAACCCATTTCGAATCAGTTCATCTATGTGCATAATATTTGTATATTATATAATATATATATATATATATATATATATATATATATATATATATATATATATATATATATATATATATATGTATATGTATATGTATGTATGTTATTAAATATATGTGTATATATGTATATAATATATATTATTATATGTAAATGATAATCCAAAAGATTTTGAGAAGAAAAAGGAAAGAGGGGAGAGGGAAACGTGAAAGTGAAGGGGGATTTTGGTTTTGGAGATAATCCAAAAGATTTTTGAGAAGAAAAAGGAAAGAGGGGAGAGAAAAAACGTGGAAGAGAATGGGGATTTCGGTTTTTGGTGATAACCCAAAAGATTTTGAGAGAAAAAAAGGAAAGAGGGAAAGAGGAAAAATGTGACTTTTTCTAAGAGAATCCAAAGGAATTTGTTGGAGAATAAAAAGGAAAGAGGGGAGAGAAAATTTATCTGATTCGGTGTACCACTGTAACATCCTATCACCTGCAGCCATTATCCCAACTCGCTACTCTATTTCCATTGCAATCCCCCTTGATCCAAAAATTTATCACCTAATCTTCTCTCCCATGAAATTGAGTTTTTGGATGATTATTTTTGTTTGATCATATGATGCCATGAAATGGTCATATGATTTGAGTCATTGATGTTAATCCGATGAGGATGTAATTTGAGCCATTGATATTGAATGAATTTTAATTTGATCAATTGTGAGCCATATGATTCGAAATCTTAAGGTGATTGATCTAGCCTTTGATTTAGATTTTCCTTAAGTGATTGATCATGGCCTCTGATTATGAATTTTTATGAGATAAAATTTGGCCATCGATCTCGGATGCTTTAATGATAAAATCGGGTCATTGATCTTGGATGTTTGAATTAGCAAATCTGGACCATTGATTTTAGATATGTTGATGCTTGATCCAAACCAATGGATCTTCATTATGAGTGTCTTAAATGAATCTGAATCGTCGGATCTTCACTATGAATGTTTTAAAAGACATTTAAACCATTAGATTATCATCATGATTGATTTCAAAGCATCTGAACGGTTAGATTACCATTAATAGTGATTTATACCATTGAATTTTTCAACATGAGTGTTTTTTTTTTAGATACACTGTCATCTTTGAATGCTCATTGCCATAGTTGGATGCTTATTGCCATAATTAGGGTAGAAAACCCTAAAATGGAAAGAAAGTAACAGTTAGGGTAGAAAACCCTAAAAAATGGAAATAAAATAATAAATAGGGTAGAAAACCCTAAAATGGAAAGAAAGTAACATTTAGGGTAGAAAACCCTAAGATGGAAAGAAAATAATAATTAGGGTAGAAAACCCTAAAATAGAAAGAAAGTAACATTTAGGGTAGAAAACCCTAAGATGGAAAGAAAATAATAATTAGGGTAGAAAACCCTAAAATGGAAAGAAAGTAACATTTAAGGTAGAAAACCCTAAGATGGAAAGAAAATAATAATTAGGGTAGAAAACCCTAAAAAAATGGAAAAGAATGTAACAATTAGGGTAGAAAACCCTAAAAAATGGAAATAAAATAATAAATAGGGTAGAAAACCCTAAAATGGAAAGAATATAACTATTAGGGTAGAAAACCCTAAAAAATGGAAATAAAATAACAAGTAGGGTAGAAAACCCTAAAATGAAAAGAATATAACAATTAGGGTAGAAAACCCTAAAAAATAGAAATAAAATAATAATTAGGGTAGAAAACCCTAAAATAGAAAGAAAGTAACAGTTAGGGTAGAAAACCCTAAAAAATGAAAATAAAATAATAATTAGGGAAGAAAACCCTAAAAAATGGAAATAAGATAATAATTAGGGTAGAAAACCCTAAAATGGAAAGAATGTAACATTAGGGTAGAAAACCCTAAAAATGAAAATAAAATAATAATTAGGGTAGAAAACCCTAAAATGGAAAGAAATTACAATTAGGGAAGAAAATAGTATACTAGATCATGCCATGTAGGATCTTGCCTTATTTGAAATACATGCCATATTTGAAAGATTTTTAAACAATCTTACTGTATGTGAATTTCTTGTCATAAATGTTTTATGTGCCATATTTAGATATAATATTCTTTTTTTTTTGCAATAACTTATTTTATGCAATACCCTAGTCAAACTGCCATATCTGCACACTTCTAGAAGACAATCTAGGCGTGGGGACGTGCATTTAGGCACCCACATTCTTGGGAAGGGCATAATGGGAATAATAAAACCTTAATAAAGAAAGAGAATTCTTTGCCAAACCTTCCAAAATTAGAATTCAGAATGAAATGGGTAATTTAGGACGATTTGCCCCTCGGCAAACCCTAAACCTAGAATAGGTTCTAAACCCTAAACCTAGAATAGGTTCTCAATCATTAACCTAGAACAGGTTACCCATCCCCGAACTATGCGGATTCTGATTCCTAGGGCAAACCCTAGGATACGTAGGCTATTTGGGAGAAACCCAAATTCGGATCCACACCTTAGTCCACTCGGACTATCCATAGATCCACTAGGATATCTACCCATCAGTTCGAACTACGTGGATTCTGATTCCTAGGGCAAACCCTAGGATACGTAGGCCATTTGGGAGAATCCCAAATTCGGATCCACACCTTAGTCCACTCGGACTTTCCATAGATCTACTAGGATATCTATCCATATTCCAACCCAAAAAGGGTTATCCACACCTTAGTCTACTCGGACTATCCATAGATCCACTAGGATACTTACCCACATTTTGACCCAAATAGGGTTATCCAGCCCGAACTACGTGGAATCTGATTCCTAGGTCAAACCCTAGGATACGTAGGCCATTTGGGAGAAACCCAAATTCGGATCCACACCTTAGTCCACTCGGACTATCCATAGATCCACTAGGATATTTATCCACAGCTTAGTCCACTCGGACTATCCACAGATCCACTAGGATATTTATCCATACTTTAGTCCACTCGGACTATCCATAGATCCACTAGGATATTATCCACATTCCAATCCAAATAGAGTTATTCTTAGATCCACTAGGACTATCTATCAGTCCACATGGACTATCCAGATCCTAACCCATTGGATTTCTCAGCCTTTCCAGCATAAACTTCAACTTGAACAATAAACTTAATCATGCACAAGCATAAATCACATCCATAAACTTTAATCACACCTGAAGTACGATGGTGAACCGGATTTTCAGAATAATTTCGTGATACGTAGGCAATCTGATGGATACAGATTCGGTTCAATGATATCAAACCACTTGGTTAGGTTTATCTTAACAAATTGAGTCTAGCATAGGAAAGGTATAGGAGACCTATTTCGATCGGGCGGTTTGGGTGCCTAACCCCTTCCCATAATCGTAACCTGACACTTACCCAATCTCTGATGGACCAGAAATCCAATCTAAGGTTCTGAGTAAATCGAAGTCTTACCTTGGGGTGAGATTTCATATTTCTAAGGTCCTAGACCTAAATCTAGGTGGCGACTTCTAAAGATTTTCCATCTTTGTCCTCACATGGGCCCCATGCGAGCTTTCATGCAAAATTATCGTTAGAACTTCAAAGCTTCATATCTTTTCCGTTCTACGTCAGATTCAGATGATTCTAAGGCCATTATTCATCATTTGTGATGTCCTACAAAGTGGAAGTGGAAAATCTCAGGTAGAAGTCTCCGGAGGGTCCAATGCAAAATTACACATGAAAATGGTCATTTAATCTTTGAAAATTCATATTTTGGTCATTCCAAATCCAAATCAGGTGATTTCAGTTTCATTATGTTCCATTTTTAGTACTCTACAATGTGGACGTAAAGGATTTTCAGTAGAAGTCCTCGAAGGATCCCATGCAGAAGGGTCAGCCAAATTATCGATAATGGGCCTGCTTAAACTTCAGAAATTCATAAGTTGGCCATTTTATTTCCAAATGAGGTGATTCAAGCTCTAATATTCCTTATTTTTAGTGTTCTACAAAGTGAACATAAAAAAAATTAAAATAAAGGCTATCGAAAAATTCCATGCTGAACGACGGTGCAAGTGGCCTATGAAATGATAAAGAGAGAAAACCCAATTAATTCTAATCAATCCAGTCAACTCAGCTCAACCCAAGACAATCTTGGCCCAATCCAGTTAATTCAAGTCACTCTCAGTCTAACCCAGCTCAGTTTAAGTCGGTCCAGCCCAGTCAACTTAAGTTAGACCAGTGCCAGGCTAGGCTCATCCATGTGCATAGTGCCATAATCCATGTGAATATATTATATATATATATACATATATGTAATTATATAGAATATGTTATATACTATATATATTAATATGTATGTTATTACATGTTATTATGTATACTTTATGATGTATTATTGTATAAATGTCCATTATAATAGAGACTGACCAAGAAAAGGAAAGAAATAAAAGAAAGAGGACGTGAGATTGAGAGGCAGTCTAAGAGAATAAGAGAACGAGAGATTGTGGAGAAGAAAAAGGAAAGAAAAGAGAGAAAGGGGAGGGGACGTAAAAGGGAGAATCGGAGAGAGATTGAGAGGAATCCAAGAGAGATTGGGGAGAAGATAAAAAAGGAAAAGAAAAGAAAAAAAAGGGAAGCAAATCCGAGAGAAGACGAAAAGAAGGAGAAGATCGGGGAGAAAGAGGGTGAGAATCTAAAAATAAAAAAATAATAAAAAAGGGAAAGAAAATGAAAATCGGGGAGAGAGAGGGAGTCGAGAAGATAAGGAGAAAGAGAGGAGGGCAGTGGATTGGAGAGAGAAAAAAATAAAAAAATCAGAATCGATAAAAGGGGAAGAGAGGGGGAGAACCGAGGAAGAAAAAAAAAAAAAAAAAAAGAGGAGAACCGAGAAGAAGGAGGAGAGAGAGAGGGCGGTGAAGAGAAGGAATAAAAAAAATCAAAGAGGAGATCGAGAAGAAAGAGGGAAGAGAGCGACCGAATGGAGAAAGGGAGAGAGAGATGGAGTGGAAGAATAAAAAAAAATAGAAAAAAAAAAGAAAGGGGAGAAGACCGAGAAGAAGGAGGAGGTGGAGTGGAGAAGAAAAAAACAAAAAAATCAGAAAAAGGGAGAAAGAGAGCAGAAGATGATGACGGAGAGGGGGGAGAATCGAGAGGAGCAGAACGAGAAGATGAAGAAGAGGAAGAAGGAGAAGGCAGTGGATCTGCAACAGGTAAACCATCGCCCTTTTTTATTTTTATTTTCTTCTTCTTCATATCCTATTGCCTCAACCGAACAAACACCTGCCCACTCACCTTGCACTTGTCCAAAACCATTCTACCCGCATCCACCTGTGCAGCCATCTGCATCACCCTCCTATGAACTACATTAGTTCCTCATCTCTCCACTGCTACACCTTACATCCTCCTTCACACTTGCAGCCCATGCATCCACCAACCAACATCTATCATCACTGATCCACCTGTTCTTCAGTTAAGTTCCACAATGAAAACCCATTGAGACACACCTGTCCACCCCACCTCACCACTAGCCACTCACCATCACACCTGCACATGCCCTCATCTCTCTCACACATCTCCATTATCCCTTTCCCCGGTTATCCTTGTAGCTATCCTTTAAAATCCCTCCCATGCAACCAAATCACCATACCCATGGCCATCTTTTAATCCTCACTAAAGCCCTCCAATACAGCACATTCCTCCCATGCATGCAACTCAAACCCGATAAATCCTTATTTGGCCAGTTCACCATCTAATCAAGCTCCATGAAATCCTAACATTTGATCAAATCTGGCTGCCATTACCCTTGCTGAAACCGGCACCATCCGATCGGTCATATATGAGTTGAACTTTGATTGTTGTTGTCTTAGATATAATGTTTGACAATCATGGCTGTGTTAGTCATTGATGTTTGATAAAATTGGATGTTTGATCATGTTAGTATAGTGTTTAAACAAATTTGATCCTATTAATTTCAATATTGATCATGAATTTTGATATGGTTATGATCCTTTAGAGTTGATGAAAGTGATCCGTCTATGGCTGGAATAGATTGAGTCCAATCTTGAATTTAAGATGATATTATACATGAATCATTGGATGATAATTCTGATTTTCTACCATGAGATGATATAAAATCTGTGCTATTGAATGATTAAATCTGATCTGGATCATGTGATAAAATTCTTCCCATCGATCTCAATGTTTCAATGTGAATTTTGATATGGCCATTTGATGACATTGATAAAAAATTATTGGCCCTTCATCTTGGAATTTTAAGTGAAATTTTTGGGCCATTGATTTTGGATATTTTGATGATCAAATATGGACCATTGATCTTAGATGTGTTGATGTTTGAATCTAAACCATTGGATATTGATTATGAATGATTTAGAAGAATCCAAACGGTTAGAATATCATCATGTGTGATTTAAACCGTTGGATGATCATCATGAGTTAGTTAGATGAATCTGAGCCGTTGATATTGGCCATTTTTGATGATTTCTGAGTCGTTGATCATGATGATCATGTTTTGATGAGATCCGACCATTAGATCCAAGATGTGATTTTGATGCATTAAGGAATTCACATTAGACCTCAATCATAGATCTAGAGAATCCCATCTGACACATTGAAATATACGTTGTTGGAAAAAAAACATGAGATGCCATGCTTTATTGCCATATTTGTCTGCCACATGCTTACTGTCATATTTAGATGCTTACTGCATGTTT
The DNA here is from genome assembly GCA_028583415.1 of Protea cynaroides. NCBI lineage: Eukaryota > Viridiplantae > Streptophyta > Magnoliopsida > Proteales > Proteaceae > Protea > Protea cynaroides. The sequence continues at coordinate 33,888,606 of CM053265.1, forward strand.
GGATGCATACTACCACTGCTATAGTTGGAATCTTTTCATTCGCCATATTTGTCTTGGAAAGAGATAAATTGATAAATAGCAATTAGGGTAGAAAACCCTAAAAATGGAAAGAATAGCAATTAGGGTAGAAAACCCTAAAAATGGAAAGAAAATAACAATTAGGGTAGAAAACCATAAAAAATGGAAAGAATACAACAATTAGGATAGAAAATCCTAAAATAGAATGAAAATAGCAATTAGGGTAGAAAACCCTAAAAATGGAAAGAAAATAGCAATTAGGGTCTTGCCATGCTTAGAAAATAGCATACTAGATCATGCCATATAGGCTCTTGCCTTATTTGCAATACATGCCATATTTGATAAATTTTTAAACAATCTTACTGTATGTGAATTTCTTGCCATAAATGTTTTATGTGCCATATTTAGATAGAATATTCTATTTTTTTGGCAATGACTTATTTTATGCAACACCCTAGTGGAAGTGCCATATATGCATACTTCTAGAAGACAATCTAGGTGTGGGGACGTGCATTTAGGCATCCACATTCTTGGGAAGGGCATAATGGGAATGATAAAAATCTTAATAAAGAAAGAAAATGCCTTGCCAAACTTTCCAAAATTAGAATTCAGGATGAAAAGGGTGATTTAGGATGATTTTGTCCCTCGGTAAACCCTAAACCTAGAATAGGTTCTAAACCCTAACCTAGAATATGTTCTCAATCCCAAACCTAGAACAGGTTCTCACTTTCTAACCTAGAACAGGTTATATTTCGAACTACGCAGATTCTGATTCCTAGGGCAAACCCTAGGATACATAGGCTATTTGGGAGAAACCCAAATTCGGATCCATAGTTTAGTCCACTCGGACTATCCATAGATCCACTAGGATACTCCACCATTTCAACCTAGAGTCCCGAACTACGTGGATTCTGATTCCTAGGTCAAACCCTAGGATAGGTAGGCCATTTGGGAGAAACCAAAATTTGGATCAACAATATAGTCCACTCGGACTATCCATAGATCCACTAGGATATCCCCCATATTTTAATACAAATAGGGTTATCCACACCTTAGTCCACTCAGACTATCCATAGATCCACTAGGATATTTATCCACACCTTAGTCCACTCGGACCATCCATAGATCCACTAGGATACTTACCCACATTTTGACCCAAATAGGGTTATCCAGCCCGAACTACGTGGATTCTGATTCCTAGGTCAAACCCTGGGATACGTAGGCTATTTGGGAGAATCCCAAATTCGGATCCATATCTTAGTCCACTTGGACCATCCATAGATCTACAAGGATATTTACCCATATTTCAACCCACATAGGGTTATCCACATTTCAACCTAGAATGGGTTATCCAAATTTTGACCCAAATAGGGTTATTCTTAGATCCACTAGGACTATCTATCAGTCCACTTGGACTATCCAGATCCTAACCCATAGGATTTTCTCAACCTTTCAAGCATAAACATCAACTTGAACAATAAACTTAATCATGCACAAGCATAAATCACAGCCATAAACTTTAATCACACCTGAATTACGATGGTGAACCTGATTTTTGGAATAATTCCGTAATACGTAGGAAATCTGATGGATACAGATTCGGTTCAATGATATCAAACCACTTGGTTTGGTTTAGTTTAACAGATAGAGTCTAGCATAGGAAAGGCATAGGAGACCAATTTCGATCGGGCGGTTTGGGTGCCTAACCCCTTCCCATAACCGTAACCTGACGCTTACCCAATCTCTGATGGACCAGAAATCCAATCTAAGGGTCATGAGTCAATCGAAGTCTTACCTTGGGGTGAGATTTCATATTTCTAAGGTCCTAGACCTAAATCTAGGTGGCGACTTCTAAGATTTCCATCTTTGTCCTCACAATGGCGACTCCACTGGGGATATAAATGTCAAACTCCTAAATGAAAATTTTCCTTGTGTGAATTGGATGCTAGATTTTTGGATACTATATTTATGCTTGTATATTATTGCTTTGGGGGGAATGGGTTTAGTCACACATTCGTGCGAGTAGCCGAACCGGGTCCCTTGCATATGGGGTAGCCCGCTAGGCGAAACACACAGCCTTGGCCTGTACTTTGTCAGACCACGACCTGTGAGTAGCCTCTAACGAGCGTTTCTTGGGTCCGCCTGGGAATGCATTATGCTACTCCACGTCGCTTGGATCCATGCAACATAGTATATAAAGGGATTGGGGGCCCATTATTCATCGAGCATTCGGTGATAGGTTACCCCATCCTCGTCAAGGTGGCCTTTTCTGTCCTAACCCAGTTTGAGGCACATGTATGTTATTTTTGGTATATTTTTGAACCAACATGATAAAATCCACTCGATCATAATATTTACATCCGAGACGTCGAAGTTCTGCCCATTTTTGTCCTTGACTTGTCAATATGTTTGGATCCACACTTGAGTATTCTTGTCTCTCACTTGTTGGGAGCGTGAGGGTTACGTATACCCGCATACACATTAGTGTAGGCGGTCTATACACGCCCTCCATCGTATAAAGCTCATTGTGTTGATCGTTCAATATTGATACATCAGTCTCAAAAACGATCAAAAAATCTTCGTCACGGTATAGATACTATGATCAAGTAGAAATTTATCAGTTTTTTCAATCATGAACCGCTTTTTCTAACCATCCCTAATAAGGAGGACGGATTAATATATCCATTTCAATTTCATCGAATTAGGCAACCCAAGTGGCCAGACCTTGGTACCACTGACTATCCATTTTTGGAATCACGAGGTCCCAAGACTGAACACATGGCTTAATCAAATTCAATTAAATTGACTCGGATAATGTTTACCCAATCTCTCTTATGAGGGAGCTAACTTTGTTTGGTTAAGTCATCTTTGATTGTGCATGTGACTTCTTCCACTCCTCTAGATGTCTAGAATCTCAATATTCCTCCATTGGATTTCAATGTCTTTGGAAAAGAGAATCAAATTGCAACTATATCCACCCTTTTAGGGTGAGAGGCCCCTACAATTAGGGAATTGTCTTGATCTCCCACCTTGAGATCCATCCATATTATCTTTCTAAATGAATCAATGGAAGTCATGAATCTAGATCTTGATTGAACATCAAATTTTGTAAGAAAGAAGGAAAGATTCAGCCCCTAGGCAAATCCAATCATAGTTCCCGATTCATCACTGAATTAAGGAAAGATTCAACCCCTAGGAAAATCCAATCATAGTTCTCGATTCACCTCAAAATTAAGGAAAGATTCAGCCCCTAGGCAAATCCAATAACTGTTCTCAATTCATCTCAGAATTAAGGAAAAATTTAGTCCCTAGACAAATCAAATCATCATTCTCCGTTCACTTCTGAATTAAGGAAAGATTTAGCCCCTAGGCAAATCCAATTATTGCTCCCCTATTCACCTTTGAATTAAGGAAAGATTCAGCCCCTAGGTAAGTCCAATCATAGTTCCCGATTCATCTTTGAATTAAGGAAAGATTCAGCCCCTAGGCAAATCCAATCATCGTTCTCGATTCATCTCTGAATTAAGGAAAGATCTAGCCCCTAGGCAACTCCAATTATAGTTCTCGATTCATCTCTGAATTAAGGAAAGATCCAGCCCTTAGGAAAATCCAATTATAGTTCTCGATTCATCTTTGAATTAAGGAAAGACCTAGCCCCTAGGCAAATCCAACCAAAGTTCTCAATTCATCTCTGAATTAAGGAAAGATTCAGCCCCTAGGCAAATCCAATCATAGTTCTCGATTAATCTCTGAAATACGGAGAGATTCAGCCCCTAGGAAAATCCAATCACTGTTCCCTATTCACCTTTGAATTAAGGAAAGATTCAGCCCCTAGGCAAATCCAATTATTGTTCCCTATCCACCTTTGAATTAAGAAGAGATTCAACCCCTAGGCAAATCCAATCATTGTTCCCTATTCACCTTTGAATTAAGGAAAGATTCAGCCCTTAGGCAGGTCGAATCATCATTTCGGTTCATCCAAAATTAAGGAAAGATTTTGCCCCTAGGCAGATTCAATAACATCCAATTCATTTTAGAATCAAAGAAATATTCAGCCCTAGATTCAACCACCATTTTTTGGTTCATCTCAGAACTGAAGAAAGGTTCAGCCCCTAGGCAGGTCCAATCATCATTTTGGTTATCCAGAATTAAGGAAAGATTCAGCCCCTAGGCAGATTCAATCACATCCAGTTCATCTCCGAATCAAAAAAATATTCAGCCCCTAGGTAGGTCCAACCACCATTTCTGGTTTATCTCAGAACTGAAGGAAAGATTCAGCCCCTAGGTAGGTCCAATCATCATTTTGGTTCATCCAGAATTAAGGAAAGATTCAGCCTCTAGGCAGATTCAATCACATCCAGTTCATCTCAGAATCAAAAAAATATTCAACCCGAGATTCATCCACCATTTTTGGTTCATCTCTGAACTGAAGAAGGCTTTAACCCCTAGGCAGGTTCAATCATCACTCCTAGATCATGTTAAAATGGAGGAGGCATTCGGCCCCTAGGCTTTTTTCACCTTTCACCTCCTACTTAGGTTCTGGTTCATGTTGGAACTAGGAAAAGTTTCATTCATCTGAATTCAATTAGCCACTAGGCTTATCCAACCATCAATTTTGGTTAGGGTTCCGGTTCATGTCGAAACTAGAAAAAGTTCCATTCATCTGAATTCAATTAGCCACTAGGCTTATCCAACCATCATCTTTGGTTAGGGTTCTGATTCATGTCAGGAACTAAGAAAAGTTCCATTCATCTTAATTCAATTAGCCACTAGGCTTATCCAACCATCAATTTTGGTTAGGGTCCCGATTCATGTCGAAACTTGAAAATGTTCCATTCATCTGAATTCAATTAGCCACTAGGCTTATCCAACCATCAACTTTGGTTAGGGTTCTGATTCATGTTGGAACTAAGAAAAGTTCCATTAACCAACCATCAACTTTGGTTAGGGTTCTGATTCATGTCGAACTAGGAAAAGTTTCATTCATTTGAATTCAATTAGCCACTAGGCTTATTCAACCATCAATCGTGATTCAAGTTCTGATTCATGTTGGAACTAAGAAGAGTTCCATTCATTTGAATTTAATTGGCCCCTAGGCTTGTCTAACCATCAACTCTGGTTCAGGTTCCGATTTATGTTGGAACTAAGAAAAGTTTCATTCATATGAGCTCAATATGAGCATGAGTTAGCCTTTAGGCCTGTTCAACCATTACCTCTGGTCCATGTTCCATTTCATAAAGTAATCGAAGAGAGTTTCAGTCATTTCAACTCAATCAATCCACCATCTCTAGCAATTAGAGTCCAACCCATGATTGTCATACTTGGCCTCTATCAATCAGAGCCCAATTCAAGCAATCCTTGCCTCTAACAATTAGAGCCCAGTCCACGACTGTCAATCTTGATCTCTATCAATCAGAGACCAATTCAAAATCAATCTTGATCTCTATCAATCAAAGACCAATTCAAAATTAATCTTGATCTCTATCAATCAGAGACCAATTCAAAATCAATCTTGATCTCTATCAATCAGAGACCAATTCAAAATCAATCTTGATCTCTATCAATCAGAGATCAATTCAAAGTCAATCTTGATCTCTATCAATCAGAGACCAATTCAAAGTCAACTCTGTCTCTATCAATCAGAGACCAATTCAAAGTCAATCTTGTCTCTATCAATTGGAGACCGATTCAAAATCAATCTCTGGCTCTATCAATTAGAGTCCGATCCATGTCTATCATAGCCCAATGCTACAAGTTAGGATAGCTCGTCAAGATTGGTGAATGAGAAGCATTCCTCATTACTTGTCAGTAAAGATCAATTCCAGATTCTAGAGTCATAAGGAGACCATGAAACTTCAACTATGATAGTGCTATCCCATCACAGGAATTTCTTCCCCATTAGCCAAGGAAATATTAGAATCCAAAGAGTTGCCCTCATATTTCTCATTGTTCAAAGAGAGGGATTGAAATTTTCCCGAGCAGTAGGGTTGACCAAAGATGAGATCCGATATGCCCCAGGCTAAGATAGGAACCAAAATCACAGCTAGGGAATGGTCCAATGATGAAACCATTAATCCATAAACTGGGGCATGAATCAGATTGACCTTGGACCCAAATTGAATGCGGTATAATGAGGAAAGCCATTATGTCCTAAACTGGGGCATGGACCAAATTGACCTTAGACCCAAATTGAGAGTGGTCTAACAAAAAAATCCATTGAACCCCCCAAGCCAAGGCATAAATTAGTCCAATCTTGGTTTCAAAATGGTGTAGTGCAATGGTGATACCCCTTGCTCCATAAGCTGGGGCATAAGCTAGAATGATTTTGAACTCAACTAGAAGTGGTCCATTGATGAATCCATCAAACCCCAAACTGGGGCATGAACCAGAGTAACCTTGAGCTTGAAAAGAAATAGTCCGGTTATGAATGTATCCCAAACTGAAAAAAAGGGTAAGAATTATATGGAACCCTGAAAGGTAGGCATCTTACACCTATTAATAGAGGGGCATGATGAATCCTGCTGTTAGAGGTCTAAAGGAAGATTTATTCCCGCAATGACTGAAGGTGGTCGTCGAAGGCGTTATGCCCAACTGGAGCCGCTTGGACGAACTAGTTGTTTCAACTTTCTATTATCGATATTCGATAGGTCATCCATGTCTAGGTCCAAGATTGATATGCTTGTTGACAAGTCCAATCCAATCTACCCTGTAAGTAAAAAAAAAATCACCCGTTTGGGATTTCAAACTCTGTGCCTTGTCTCTTCCATTCATTTCCTCCCAGTTTCATACATCTTCCTATTCTACGTGCGCAGTCAATTCTGACTCTGAAGATGATTGAAACGATGAGTCGTCTCCTGAACTTCTACGCCACCTGGCCTCTTGAGAAAGAAAGGTCCAACCCGTCTGGGAAAGCTTTAAATGATCAATCGGGAGACACGAGTAGTCTCAAGAAACATGTATTGGAGAAGCTCCCATTTGTTCTATCTGTGAAAGATTCCAAGAAAACATAATAACAGATCATATCAAGGTCAGCCAATCAGTACAAATGAGTGGAGGACAGATGTGCCACCAAAAAGATGGAAATACCAAAGTTCATACAAAGTACATCATCTGCAAGCAAGAGATACATGATGAATGATCTATCTCAAAATCAAAGAATGTGGTCATTAGGATACTCAAAAAAAAAAAAATTCAAGCCTATGTTTTATCTACATCAATAATGGGAGGTAGTCACATCAGACATAAGGTAATGAGTAACTTCTAGAGGACAGCATACGAATCCATTGTTCAGATAAAATCAAATACTATATGAGCAGTCACAAATGCTCATAAAGTTTACAGAAGATCAGAGTGCTAGTTGGGGCAATGACATTCTATCTGATTGGAAATGTTTAGAAGAAGAAGATTCAAATCCAATATTGAAAGTCAGGATTCAATTTTGCGATCAAGAGAAGAAAAGAAAATAGTAAGATGTTGAATGGCATTGGAGCTCGATAGTAAGCCAATTGTCCCTCTCACTTCAAGAGGATGATAGTTCCAACCAAAGCCTGATAGCAAGTTCGATCATTCGTCGAGAATTACATCATGTTGGACCGGACTTTTGATTTTGGCCAATTACATCCCGCCTTTACAACAGACGATCTCATCACTTCTTCATCATCAGAGAAATATTTCTCATCGGCATTAGGCTCTCTCTCCCGTCCATCAATCTGACGGCCTTCCAAGGAGTCTCTATCACGAGCCCTTCTTTTGATTATCAGTTTTTATGGCATTGAATCCTGTAATCATGTCGTCATTTTATATACAAATTCATGAATCTGGCTGGAACTCTCATCTGTCATTCATTACATCCGATGGCTTCCCATGGTTCCTATAAGCCCTTCATTCCTTAAGCCAATAAAATGGGATCTTCTTGGTAAGATAAACCCATTCTACATAAACAACCAAACACTCTCCCAATGGTAGACCCATGTGGACAGTTTCACATCTGTCCTCTTGGACCTTCAACATCAGTACTTGTCAACAAACCTAAAGGTTTCAGGCCCAGATATGAACGTGACTGATTCAGCATCTCGATGTAGCTTGTTGAGACACGTGTTCCATCTGAAAATCTCCAAGAAAGGAAAACATAATTCGGCACCATTTTTAATTTTGGTGTGGGACTGCATTTCCCTATGGTCACTTTTAGTGATGATTCAAATAGCTGCCCGCCTATCAATACGGGTAGGTGTTAACTTAAACAGTGGGGCAAGGCTACCCATTTGTCATGAAAGTCATGCCGTTCGGATATCCCCTAAGGGTTTCAGACCATTGGATAAAATCATAATTTTGACAATATCCTCACCATATCTGGACTCTTTATTCAACCCAAGATGGGGTTTGCAAAAAGAAAAAAATGAAAAAAATAAAGGGAAGAAAAGAAACCTCAGCAGGGAAAGGCAACCCGAGAAACCTCAATGGGCAACACATAATTCCTCAGTGGTGATAGGCGACTTGATGCAACCCTAAAGCATTGCCCATTGGCCCTTCATAGAAAGATTCAGTGGTTCATGTAGACAAGTGTCATACCCAGTCTACCCTTCATAAGGAACCTATTTTTTTGCTCTCCAGTGAATCATACTCGGAGGAGTTGAACAAACCATCATCTGTTGGGCTCCATAGCATTGCCTTTCAATAGAATTCTATTTTCAAATCCTGTTGGTCATGTTAGGGAGAGAGCAAATTCTCATGGCCTGGTTACGGATGTAACCAAATTCATTCAAATCATCAGTTTCTTTATTTTTCAAAATTCAAGAAGGTTTTATCAAAGACGACACTTTCTGCAATCAATCTGTCAATCTTCCCTTGACCTTGGAAGCATGGTCAAATTCTTGATGCAATCCAGATTCAACCTAGTTCCAACTTTGTTAGGTTGCTCATTTCCTTCTATAGTAGCGGTCTATCACAACATGCAAACATTAGGGCATAGATATACCCTATGCAGAGAAATTGAACTTGATCATGAGTATTACATCTAGGATCCATTGTCTAGTCTGAAGTCACTGACTTTCCTAGTCAATAGAAGTAGGTCCGTCCAAGTTGGTTTTTGCCAAATTCTTAGTTCTCCCAATCATGTTGATGAAGAAAAGCCAATGTGGTCACTCACCTGTTAGGATCTGGTCACCAAATTCTCGGAAGGAACACTTCGAATCCTTTGCTCATCATACCTACTTTGGGGCCATGGTTCATTCATCTTTCAAAATTGGCACAACAATGTTGCAAAGCCCTGAGCATTTCATGAGCCTAGATCAAGGGCCAAACCCATGTCACATTTCATCACCGCTTGGCTATTATACCAATTTGGTCTACCATAATGCACAGTCAAAGAACTTAATTGATCAGATGCCCCTCGACAGTCTAATACCAAGGTCAATCAATAAAATCACTTTGGTTAGAGACTGTCAAGCTCCCCTCATTCTTGTCCAAAATCCTCGCTAGAGTTTCTTTCAATCCAAAATCCAACAATAACAACGTTGGCTGAAGAAAATCATCACCTTCAAATTACGTGGAACCCTTCAAAGGGAGTAACCAAGTCATCCCTACCGTGCAGAAATTGAGTCAAACTTTCAGTACCAGGTCATAAATGGTAAATTTCAAATCTAGGTATCATGCCAGCGAAGTCCATGACACCATTTCCATTGATGTCATGTTTTGTGCCTTCACCAATAAAGAAGGAGCAAAAAAACTTGGAAAACTGCCAAGGAATTCACCATCATTTCAAATATGTCCAACACTCTTTAGGTTCAAAGTCAAGAGACTTCCAAGATGGGTCAGATTTCAACCCTGAAGGTTCAAAGTCAACAAAGACTTCCTGTATGGGTTACTTTCGAGCATCCTAAAGGTTCAAAGCAACAAAGCTACTTAAGAGAAAATTCTAGTTTCCATTCTAAAAGGTTCATAGCCATAGAGATTCCAAGAAGGATATTCCAATTTTCAATCCTGAAGGTCCAAAGCTGGTAGGAACTTCAAAAAATAAGTCATTCAGTATCACCCTATAAGTAACCTTCTGAGTTCTTGCTCATTTTAGAATCAGTAACAAATTCCTCACCCAAAAAGTGACATTCTGAGTTCTTGCTCATTTCATAATCAAATGTAGAGCCCTAGCTCATCTAAAGATCAAATCAATCTTAGTCTAAGTGAATCAAATGTAGAGCCCTAGCTCATTCAAAGACCAAGTCAATCTCAGCCTATTAGTGAAGCAAATGTAGAGCCCTAGCTCAGTCAAAGATCAAGCCGATAAGTGAATCAAATGCAGAGCCCTAGCTTATTCACAAAATCAATCTCATAATTTCAATCAATAGAGCCTCAGTTCAATCAAATAAAAAGACATCATGTCTTCCATCCAGACAGATCAAAGTCGAGCCCAAGCTCATGCAATCAGCCTTGTATTCACAGCCTAGCTTCATACAAGAAGAGGTTTTTCAGCCTACAAATAGATTAAGCCGGGTCCAAGCCCGCACATACCTTGCATTGAGTTCCACCTCAGCAAGAAGAGGTTCCCAGCCTACAAATGAGCCTTGTATTCACAGCCTAGCTCCATACAAGAAGAGGTTTATCAGCCTACAAATGGATCAAGCCGGGTCCAAACCCGCACATACCTTGCATTGAGTTCCACCTCAGCAAGAAGAGGTTCTCAGCCTACAAATGAGCCTTGTATTCACAGCCTAGCTTCGTACAAGAAGAGATTTATCAGCCTACAAATGAATCAAGCCGGGTTCAAGCCCACACATACCTTGCATCATGAGTCACCTCAGCAAGAAGAGGTTCCCAGCCTACAAACGAGTCTTGTATTTACAGCCTAGCATCATACAAGAAGAGGTTTATCAGCCTACAAATGGATCAAGCCGGGTTCAAGCCCGCGTGTTCCTTGCATCATGAGTTACACCACAGCAAGAAGAGGTTCCCAGCCTACAAATGAGCCTTGTATTCACAGCCTAGCTTCATACAAGAAGAACACTCGTCAATTTTCCAAGAAGAGCATATCTTCTTGCTAGTCGAACTACGTTATGGGCTTGATTTCTAGGACACCCTTAGAATACGTAGGCAGTATAGGAAGAATTACCCTAAGTGCAGCCCAATAAACAATATCACTCATCCCCCAAAAATGTGATTCTTTTATCTTTAGCTTTCAATTGATAACAATCTCGGCTAAAGAGGGGCATCTGTAAGCACCCCATTTTTGCCACCCTCGGCATAAGTGAACCAATATGGCAAGTTTCCGACCTTTAACCCAAAGATTAGTGATTCTCCACTGATCCCCATAGCAGGATCATGGGCTATTATTTGCATGGATTCATACGTCATAGAATTATCTTCGAAATGAGAAACCTCCCATTTTAGTCGGATGATACATATAAGGGAGGTTTCTGAAATTATTATAAATAATAATAATCCCAGGGGCCTTCATGCAAATTATCCTAAGTCGGATTGCTTGAATTTCAAATCATCATATCTTGATCATCTGACGGATTCAGATGATTTCAAGACCATTATTCTTCATTCATGATGTTCTACAAAGTGGACGTGAAAAATCCCAGGCAGAAGTCATCAGTAGGCCCCATGCGAGCTTTCATGCAAAATTATCGTTAGAACTTCAAAGCTTCATATCTTTTCCGTTCTACGTCGGATTCAGATGATTCTAAGGCCATTATTCTTCATTTGTGATTTCTTACAAAGTGGACGTGGAAAATCTTGGGTAGAAGTTTCCGGAGGGTCCCATGCAAAATTACACATGGAAATGGTCATTTAATCTTTGAAAATTCATATTTTGGTCACTCCATATCCAAATCAGGTGATTTCAGTTTCATTATGTTCCATTTTTAGTACTCTACAAAGTGGACGTAAAGGATTTTCGACAGAAGTCGCCGAAGGTTCCCATGCAGAAGGGTCAACCAAATTATCGATAATGGGCCTGCTTAAATTTCAGAAATTCATAAGTTGGCCATTTTATTTCCAAATGAGGTGATTCAAGCTCCAATATTCCTCATTTTTAGTGTTCTACAAAGTGAACATAAAAAAATTGGAATAAAGGCTATCAGAAAATTCCATGCGGGACGACAGTGAAAATGGCCCGTGAAATGATAGAGAGAGAAAATCCAATTAATTCTAACAATCAAGTCAACTCAGCTCAACCCAAGCCAATCTTGGCCCAATCCAGTTAATTCAAGTCACTCTCAGTCTAACCCTGCTCAGTTTAAGTCGGTCCAGCCCAGTCAATTTAAGTCAGACCAGTCTAGACTGAGCCGGCTCATCCATGTGCATAGTGCCATACATATATGTAATTACACAGAATATGTTATATACTATATATATTAATATGTTTGTTATTACATGTTATTATGTATACTTTATGATGTATTATTGTATAAATGTCCATTATATGAGAGACTGACCAAGAAAGGAAAGAAAGAAAAGAGAGAGGACGTGAGATTGAGAGGTTGTCTGAGAGAATAAGAGAAAGAGAGATTATGGAGAAGAAAAAGGAAAGAAAAGAGAGAAAGGGGAGGGGACGTGAAAGAGAGAATCGGAGAGAGATTGAGGGGAATCCAAGAGAGATTGGGGAGAAGATAAAAAAGGAAAAGAAAAGAAAAAAAGGGAAGCAAATCCGAGAGAGGACGGAAAGAAGGAGAAGATCGGGGAGAGAGAGGATAAGAATCCGAAAATAAAAAAATAATAAAAAAATGGAAAGAAAAGGAAAATCAGGGAGAGAAAGAGAGTCGAGAAGATAAGGAGAAAGAGAGAAGGGCGGTGGATTGGAGTGAGAAAAAAAAAATCAGAATCGATAAGAGGGGAAGAGAGGGGGAGAACCGAGGAAGAAAAAAAAAACAAAAAAAAAGAGGAGAACCGAGAAGAAGGAGGAGAGAGAGAGGGTGGTGAAGAGAAGGAATAAAAAAAATCAAAAAGGAGACCAAGAAGAGAGAGGGAAGAGAGAGACCGAATGGAGAAAGGGAGAGAGAGAGGGAGTGGAAGAATAAAAAAAAAACAGAAAAAAAGGAAGAAAGGGGGGAAGACCGAGAAGAAGGAGGAGGTGCAGAGGAGAAGAAAAAAGAAGAAAAAAAATAGAAAAGGAGGGGGGAAGACCGAGAAGAAGGAGGTGGAGAGGAGAAGAAAAAGAAAAAAAATAGAAAAGAAGGGGGGAAGACCGAGAAGAAGGAGGAGGTGGAGAGGAGAAGAAAAAAACAAAAAAAATCAGAAAAAGGGAGAAAGAGAGCAGAAGATGATGCCGGAGAGGGGGGAGAATCGAGAGGAGCAGAACGAGAAGATGAAGAAACGAAAAAAGGCGAAGGCAGTTGATCTACAACAGGTAAACAAGTTTTATTTTTATTTTCTTCTTCTTCATATCCTATTGCCTCAACCGAACAAACACCTACCCACTCACCTTGAACTCGTCCAAAACCATTCTAACCGCATCTACCTGTGTAGCCATCTGCATCACCCTCCTATGAACTACATCAGTTCCTCATCTCTCCACTGCTACACCTTACATCCTCCTTCACACTTGCAGCCCATGCATCCACCAACCAACATCTATCATCACTGATCCACCTGTTCTTCAGTCAAGTTCCACAAAGAAAACCCATTGAGACACACCTGTCCACCCCACCTCACCACTAGCCACTCGCCATCACACATGCACATGCCTCATCTCTCTCACACATCTCCATTATCCCTTTCCCCGGTTATTCCTTGCAGCTATCCTTTAAAATCCCTCCCATGCAACCAAATCACCATAGCCATGGCCATCTTTTATTCCTCACTAAAGCCCTCCAATACAACACATTCCTCCCATGCATGCAACTCAAACCCGATAAATCCTTATCAGGCCAGTTCACCATCTGATCAAGCTCAATGAAATCCTAACATTTGATCAAATCTGGCTACCATTACCCTTGCTGAAACCTGCACCATCCGATCGGTCATATATGAGTTGAACTTTGATTGTTGTTGTCATGGATATAATGTTTGACAATCATGGCTGTGTTAGTCATTGATGTTTGATAAAATTAGATGTTTGATCATGTTAGTATAGTGTTTAAACAAATTTTATCCTATTAATTTCAATATTGATCATGAATTTTGATATGGTTATGATCCTTTAGAGTTGATGAAAGTGATCCGTCTATGGCTGGAATAGATTGAGTCCAATCTTGAATTTAAGATGATATTATACATGAATCATTGGATGATAATTCTAATTTTTTTTCATGAGATGATATTAAATCTGTGCCATTGAATGATTAAATCTGATCTGGATCATGTGATAAAATTCTTCCCATCGATCTCAATGTTTCAATGTGAATTTTGATATGCCCATTTGATGACATTGATAAAAATTATTGGCCCTTGATCTTGGAATTTTAAGTAAAATTTTTGGGCCATTGATTTTGGATATTTTGATGATCAAATATGGACCATTGATCTTAGATGTGTTGATGTTTGAATCTAAACCATTGGATATTTATTATGAATGATTTAGAAGAATCCAAACGGTTAGATTATCATCATGTGTGATTTAAACCGTTGGATGATCATCATGAGTTAATTAGATGAATCTGAGCCGTTGATATTGGCCATTTTTGATGATTTCTGAGTCGTTGATCATGATGATCATGTTTTGATGAGATCCGACCATTAGATCCAAGATTTGATTTTGATGCATTATGAAATTCACATTAAACCTCAACCATAGATCTAGAGAATCCCATCTAATACATTGAAATATACGTTGTTGGAAAAAAAATATGAGATGCCATGCTTTATTGCCATATTTTTCTGCCATATGCTTACTGTCATATTTAGATGCTTACTGCCATGTTTGGATGCATACTAGCACTGCCATAGTTGGAATCTTTTCATTCGCCATATTTGTCTTAGAAAGAGATAAATTAAAAATTAGAAATTAGGGTAGAAAACCCTAAAATTAGAATGAATAGAAATTAGGATAGAAAACCCTAAAAATGGAAAGAAAATAACAATTAAGGTAGAAAACCTTAAAAAAAAGGAAAGAATACAGCAATTAGGGTAGAAAACCCTAAAATGGAAAGAAAATAGCAATTAGGGTAGAAAACCCTAAAAATGGAAAGAAAATAGCAATTAGGGTCTTGCCATGCTTAGAAGATAGCATAATAGATCATGCCATATCGGCTCTTGTCTTATTTGCAATACATGCCATATTTGAAAATTTTTAAACAATCTTACTATTGTGAATTTCTTGCCATAAATGTTTTATGTGCCATATTTAGATAGAATATTCTATTTTTTTGGTAATAATTTATTTTATGCAACACCCTAGTGGAACTGCCATATATGCACACTTCTAGAAGACAATCTAGGTGTGGGGACGTGCATTTAGGCACCCACATTCTTGGGAAGGGCATAATAGGAGTGATAAAAATCTTAATAAAGAAAGAGAATGCCTTGCCAAACTTTCCAAAATTAGAATTCAGGATGAAAATGGTGATTTAGGATGATTTTGCCCCTCGATAAACCCTAAACCTAGAATAGGTTCTAAACCCTAACCTAGAATAGGTTCTCAATCCCAAACCTAGAACAGGTTCTCACTTTCTAACCTAGAACAGGTTATATTTCGAACTACGTGGATTCTGATTCCTAGGGCAAACCCTAGGATACATAGGCTATTTGGGAGAAACCCAAATTCAGATCCATACCTTAGTCCACTCGGACTATTCATAGATCCACTAGGATACTCAATCATTTCAACCTAAAGTCCCGAACTAGGTGGATTCTGATTCCTAGGTCAAACCCTAGGATACGTAGGCCATTTGGGAGAAACCCAAATTCGGATCCATAATTTAGTCCACTCGGACTATCCATAGATCCACTAGGATATCCATATTTTATCCCAAATAGGGTTATCCACTCCTTAGTCCACTCGAACTATCCATAGATCCACTAGGATATTTATCCACAACATAGTCCACTCGGACTATCCATAGATCCACTAAGATACTTACCCACATTTTGACCCAAATAGGGTTATCCAACCTGAACTACGTGGATTTTGATTCCTAGGTCAAACCCTAGGATACGTAGGCTATTTGGGAGAATCCCAAATTTGGATCCACATCTTAGTCCACTTGGACCATCCATATATCCTGTAAGACCCGCACTCTGAAAACCCGGTCTAAACCTTGGTTTTGTGTCGTGACAGGTCTTCCGATCATCACCGAGCCAGACGGGGCAAGCGGATAACAAACAGGTACGAAATCGGACCGAAGTCGACCAATTATACCTGGTTTTAGGTATACCGGTCGATGGTACCGGATGATGGTACCGGTCGACCGGTATGGCCTGCACAGCTATGTGCGGGAATTTGGAAATTTGGTCTCTGCGGGTCCCGCTTTCCTGATTTCGAATCCTAGAAGTTTCCTAATCCTAGTAGGGTTACTAAACCCTATTTCTAGCCTATAAATACACCCTTAAACCCCTCAAATCCTTTCCATTGTTTCTCACAAACCCTAGAGAAGAGAAAGAGCTTGGAGAGGAGAAGGAGCTAGGAAGAAGAAGGAGGTGCCGCCATTACCGTTTGACGGCTCTCGCTACACCCGCAACGGTAAGTGTTTGGATCCATCTTCTTACCCTATGTTAGTGGTGTGGGTGGATCAATACCATGCAAAGTAGGTATTGATCTAAAACCCTAATTTGGCCAATAACCCTAAGTTGCCGTCAAACCCTAGATTCGAGTTTCGAGATGATATTCATCGAAACGAGACTTGAATGAGTTGGGGATAACTCTAACTCAAAGCCTAGACTTAGAATGGATAGGAGAGACTCTGAAAATCTATAGAGGATGATCGACGGCAGTCGAAGAACCCATGTATGGTCTTCCGGAGACATACTGGTCGACTATACCGGTTGCACATAGTGCGACCGGTATGTTGCGACCGCTACCTCTCGGGAGGTTGTTTGTGGGGGACCGGCTGACCATACCGGTCGCCGGTCTTTCCCTCTGAGCTACGACCGGTACATGCCACCGGTCAGCTCTGTGAGGGTAGTTTGTGATCTCTGTTGGTTTTCGACCAACATGAAACCCTAAATAATATATTCTAATGAAACCCTAATATTATGTAGGACGCTGTGACCTGTCGTTTGGACCTTGCGACGTGGAGCAAGTTAACGAACGAGCGTCAGGTAAGGGAATCTGACCTAAACCTAATAATTAATGGACAGTAAATCGTTGTTAACCATTGAATATTTGTGATGTGATGTTGTGCATATTCACATGCCATCCTTTACTTTCAGTTATTATTATTGTTCATGCATTCATAGGATGTGATTGTTAGGCATGTGATTGTTTTCGTTGGTGTGTGGAGTGGGGCATGGGCCTGGGATCGCTCTTCACACCTGGCACCTTTTGTAGTATTCTATCTTAACAAGCTTGGTACGGGTGGGGGTATCGGGGAAGATCGTGGTACGTTGGTCTCCGATATTGATGTTGTCCCGACCATCGTTGGGTGGTACCGAGGATTCAGTCGACCTGCCTTGTCCACGATGCTTTAGCTCTATCTTTATGCCGTAGGGAGTTGTGTTGGGATAGGGTCTACCTGCGTATTATTTCTATCCTAGTGGGATAGTTGCGGATAGGGTATCGGGGGAGGTGAGGTTTTGGAGGTCTCGACCCGGCCCGCAGCTCTGGCTCGTCTCTATGCCGTAGACGGCTGTGTTGGGATAGAGCATACATTGTTGACATCTAGGATTGGTTAGTTTGCGAGCCCGGTTTGCGAGCCCCGGCCGTGGGGGCTTAGGTACGGTATGGGTAGAGTATCGGGGAGGTGCGGGTATACCTTAGCTCTATCTCTATTCCATGATGGGTGCATGTGGGTTGGTGTTAGTGTGATAACGTGCGTGCCACACACTTCGTGTATAGAGGTGCGGGGGCCACCAAACCTTTCTATAGCACATTTCAAACTTAAAACCGGACCCACAAGCATAAAATGATTGTTACTCATGCATAATCTTGTGAACTGTCGATTGTCTTCCTGAGCTGTGTTTGTGTGCTCACCCTTTGTATATACATTGTTTTTAGATGTTGATGCGGGATATCCGTGGACGATTACGTAAACGCTCCGGCGTATGGTGGTGCTTGCGGTGTTGGATGTACGAGGCGGGACGGGCCGAGCATGGCGCTTCATGCGAGTGCCCTTTCTGCGTGTACCGTGATTTGTTTATTTATTTATTTCGGTTATTTTTGTTTTGTTATTAAGAGATGTAAAAGATTATTATTTTATCTTTGAATTTGAATAATGGGATATTTATTTAAATTATCAATAGATACTCGGTTCATTCTATTTAAAGTCTTCCGTGTATATTTATATTCCGATTGTGGTTATGTGTAATTGGTTTGTATGGGTGGACACGGCCTATTCGAGATCCTCGGTGTGAACCGTTGGTTCAATGACGGTTCACTCACACCATTCCGGTTGGATCGGAATTGGGGTGTGACAACTTGGTATCGGAGCCGGGTTTCGATCCCGGGACCCGTGGGTTATGGGCCTTTGCGTATCCGGGGGCATATCCGTATCCACCACCATGGTACGGAGCGGATACCCGGGGACAGCACGATCTTAGCTGGTCGGTGGACGGGTTCTTGAAGTTGAAACCGTCATCATGAGGAGGAGAAGGTACTGTTTGCCACTCACATGCTGAGGGAGGACGCGAATGCTTGGTGGAATTTCACACGGGCATATTTGGAGAACCAATACACTCTAGTGGACTGGGAAGTATTTAAAGCGGCTTTCTTCGACAAATATTTCCCAAAGAGCTTCAGGGATTCAATGGAGAGAGAGTTTCTCGGCTGCGGCGAGGTCGGTCGACATAGATGCTTATCAACGGAGGTACGAAGAGCTATTCTTCTTCGCACCGGTCGGATGAGGGAAGAGGAGACAAAGATACGTGGGTTCACCATGGGACTACGTGGAAGTATCGAGAGAGCATCTTTTGGGTATGGATAAGAAAACCTACAACGAGGCATGCGGGTTGCGAGGGTGATAGAGTCCGGTCGGAGGGACAACTTCTTCGCTCGGAACGGAGGAGTGAAGAGACCTGGCTGGAGAGAGCTCGAGTGGCAGCAATACTAGGCCTTTCCGCCCATACGGGGGGGCATCGCTACAAGACTGCGAGAAACAACCTGGCACCACCTGTGCCACAATTAGCCGACCCAACCCAAATATTAAGTGTTATAACTGTCAACAACCGGGACATGTTGCAAGGAACTGCACGCTACCTAGGAAGCAAGCTCCCCAGCAAGCCGGAGTTTATGCGATCACCCCGAAGAGGCAACCGCATCACCCGATGTGGTAACCGGTATGACTTTATCCCTTACTATTTGGTTTACTCTTTCAATTGCATGAGCATATAGAACTAAGAGGTAATATATTCCTGGAATTGTAAATGTAGCCGGTTTACCCGCCGAGTATTATTTGACTCGGGGCCACGCACTCCTTTGTTTCGTTTCTTTTGGGAAGCGAATAGAGTTACCAATCAAGCAATTGAACCCAAGCTTGATAGTTCGCTCTCCACTAGGAGTCGAAGTGGCTTTGACCAAGTATTATGGACCATGTCTTTGTAAGTATCGAGGGCGAGACCTAGAAGCAAGCCTAGTAATACTTGAGATGGCAGATTTTGATGTCATTTTAGGAATGGATTGGCTAGGCCATCATTCGGCCGTCCTTTTATGTGGTGAAAGGGAAGCTTATGCTTCGACGGGAGAGGGAAAGGAATATAGTTTCACTGGAATTAAGCTATCCAGGAAGCGAAAGTTGATCCTCTCCGCCCTAAAGACTAAGAGATGCTTGGAGAAAGGGGGAGTGGGTTATCTAGTATCTGTAGTCGACCTCACCGCAGAGTCACTCAAGATGGAAGATATAGATGTGGTTCGGGAGTTTCCGGATGTATTTTCGGGGAAGATCTTCCGGGCTTACCACCAGACAGGGGCTACGAAATTTGTGATAGACCTTATACCGGGATCGGCTCCGGTGTCTAAAGCGCCATACGGGATGGCCCCAACCGAAGTTAAAGGAGTTGAAGACCCAATTACTAGAATTGCTGGATAAGGGCTTCATACGACCTAGTATTTTGCCTTGGGGAGCACCTGTGTTGTTCGTCAAGAAGAAAGATGGAAGCGTACGGCTATGTATTGACTATCGTGAGCTGAACAAGTTGACGATCAAGAATCGGGTATCCTCGCCTAGGATCGATGATCGCTCGATCAGGCTGCGGGGTGCAAAGGTTTTCTCAAAGATCGATCTCCGATCGGGGTATCACCAATTGAAGATCAAGGCCGGAGATATTCGAAGGCGCTTTCAGGGACAAGGTATGGGCATTATGAGTTTCCGGTTATGTCTTTCGGGTTGACCAACGCTCCGGCTCGTTTATGGAACCCGATGAACCGAGTGTTCCATGACATGTTGGACACTTCGGTCATCGTATTCATCGGCGACATATTGATTTACTCTAAGGACATGGAGACTCATACGGGCGCATTTGAGAGCAGCCCTACAACGGCGAGGGACGTGAGGTTTTATGCAAAATTCAAGAAGTGTGAGTTTTGGTGAAGGAAGTGGCCTTCTTGGGCCATGTCGTATCCGGAGACGGTATCAAGGTTGATCCAAGCAAGATAGCTGCTATAGTAGGATGGGAAGCACCGAAATCTGTTGCGGAGATTCGTAGTTTCCTTGGGTTGGCTGGTTATTATAGAAGATTCGTGGAAGATTACTCCGGGATTGCGGTTCCACTCACCGGGCCGACCAAGAAGGGAGAGAAATTTATATGGACAGATGAGTGTGAGAAGTGCTTCCGGACTTTGAAGTCAAGACTTGTCTCGGCACCTATCCCGACCATCCCCGAACCAAGCGTACCGTTTACTCTATATACGGATGCTTCGGGGTTGGGTATTGGGTGCGTTCGATGCAAGGAGAACGGGTGATCGCTACGCATCAAGGCGGTTAAAAGAGCATGAGAAAGAACTTATCCTACGATGACTTGGAGCTAGCAGCGGTTATTCATGCAATCAAGACTTGGAGACACTATTTGTACGGTGAAAAGTTTCGATCAAGTCGGATCACAAGAGCTTAACCTACCTCTTCACTCGGAAGGATCCGAATATGAGGCGGAAGGTGGTTGGAATTGTTAAAAGATTATGATTGCGACATCCGGTACCACCGGGTAAAGCAAATGTGGTGGCTGACGCCTTAAGCGAAAAGTGGGCATCGAAACCCGAGGCGGGACCGAGTACAAATGCCGCATTGTGTCTGCAGCCTCGAGTTCGATGGAAATTGATGAAGACCATATTATCGAAACTGCAGAAGATCCGGTTGAGCAAGGCTTGATTCATAAGTTCACTATGATGTTCGCCGCATTGAAGATCTCGCCGAGCCTAATTGATGAAGTCAAGGTAGCAATCCTACAGGGATCCATATCTCGGGACGGTGTGGGAAGACTTAGCGAAGGGTACGTGTAATCCTGACTTTACCTTGGAATCGGACAAAGTACTCAAGTATCGTGGACGGTTATGTATACCCGAGAGCGAAGACTGCGATATCGGAGGCCGAGTTATGGTGAAGCTCATTACACTTCATATTCGGTACATCCGGGAAGTACCAAGATGTACCATGATCTAAGAAGACTCTATTGGTGGAGGGGTATGAAAGCCGATATAGCTCGTTTCGTGTTTCAATGTCCGAATTGTCAACAAGTTAAAGCGGAGAGACAAAGACCCGCGGGTTTACTACGGCCGTTACGGAACCTGCATGGAAGTGGGATTGTATCACCATGGATTTTGTCACCGGCCTACCTTTGACACCAAGGTCGGTGGATGCGGTTTGGGTTATAGTAGATCGGCTCACCAAGACAGCTCGATTTATTGCGGTCGGACCTCGGTATACCATGGAGAAGCTGGCCAAGTTATATGTTGATAATATAGTCGGACTTCATGGCGTACCGAGAGTATAGTATCCGACGAGACCCCCGTTTTACATCAAAATTCGGGAAGGATTACGAAAAGCTATGGGAACAAAGTTGAAGTTCGGACAGCTTTCCATCCTCGGACCGGACCGGACGGTCGGAGCGAACCATTCAAATTTTGGAAGATATGCTTCGAGCTTGTGCATTAGATTTCAAAGGAGCTTGGGATGAGAAGCTATCACTTATCGAGTTTGCTTTACAACAATAGTTATCAGGCTACAATTCAGATGGCCCCATATGAAGCTCTCTATGGGAGAAAGTGTCGTACTCCTCTGTTATGGAATGAAGTGGGAGAAAGAAGAATTGTAGGACCGGAGTTTGTTGAAGAAACTTGCCGAGTGATTGATCAGATCAAAGAGAGAGTAAAGACAGCTCAAGTTCGACAGAAGCACTATGCAGATAATCGACGCCGAGATCCGGAGTTTGCGGTGGGTGACAAAGTGTTCTTGAAGGTGTCACCGGTGCGAGGTTTGAAACGGTTTGGTAAGAAGGGAAGCTATGCCCGGGTATGTGGGACCATTTGAGATATTAAATCGACGTGGTAATGTAGCATATCAACCGGCTCTACCACCATCTTTGTCTAGCGTCCATAATGTGTTCCATGTATCATTACTGAAGAAGTATGTCAGAGATCCATCGCATATCTTGAGCGCTGATCCTCCAGACTTGACTGAAGACTTAACTTTCGAAGTGGTGCCTGTAATGCTCTCGAGCCGAAAAGTTCAGCAACTTCGAACCAAGGATATTCATTATGTGAAGGTGCATTGGCGAAGCCAAAATGTGGAGGAAATTACTTGGGAAGAAGAGAGCGCAATGAGGAAGGAGTACCCAAACCTTTTTGACGATCAAGGTACGTTCAAATTTCGAGGCCGAAATTTCTTTTAAGGGTGGGGGAGTTGTAGTACCTACATGTAAATTTCGGACGAAATTTCTTTTAAGGGTGGTGGAGTTGTAAGACCCGCACTCGAAAACCCGGTCTAAACCTTGGTTTTTTGTCGTGACAGGTCTCCCGATCATCACCGGCCGGACGGGGCAAGCGGATAACAAACAGTGCGAAATCGGACCGAAGTCGACCAATTATACCTGGTTTTAGGTATACCGGTCGATGGTACCGGATGATGGTACCGGTCGACCGGTATGGCCTGCACAGCTATGTGCGGGAATTTGGAAATTTGGTCTCTGGGGGTCTCGCATTCCTGATTTCGAATCCTAGAAGTTTCCTAATCCTAGTAGGGTTACTAAACCCTATTTCTAGCCTATAAATACACCCTTAAACCCCTCAAATCCTTTCCATTGTTTCTCACAAACCCTAGAGAAGAGAAAGAGCTTGGAGAGGAGAAGGAGCTAGGAAGAAGAAGGAGGTGCCGCCATTACCGTTTGACGAAGCTCTCGCTACACCTGTCAACGGTAAGTGTTTGGATCCATCTTCTTACCCTATGTTAGTGGTGTGGGTGGATCAATACCATGCAAAGTAGGTATTGATCTAAAACCCTAATTTGGCCAATAACCCTAAGTTGCCGTCAAACCCTAGATTCGAGTTTCGAGATGATATTCATCGAAACGAGACTTGAATGAGTTGGGGATAACTCTAACTCAAAGCCTAGACTTAGAATGGATAGGAGAGACTCTGAAAATCCATGGAGGATGATCGACGGCAGTCAAGAACCCATGTATGGTCTTCCGGAGACATACCGGTCGACTATACCGGTTGCACATAGTGCGACCGGTATGTTGCGACCGCTACCTCTCGGGAGGTTGTTTGTGGGGGACCGGCTGACCATACCGGTCGCCAGTCTTTCCTACAGAGCTACGACAGGTACATGCCACCGGTCAGCTCTGTGAGGGTAGTTTGTGATCTCTGTTGGTTTCCGACCAACATGAAACCCTAAATAATATATTCTAATGAAACCCTAATATTATGTAGGACGCTGTGACTTGTCGTTTGGACCTTGCGACGTGGAGCAAGTTAACGAACGAGCGTCAGGTAAGGGAATCTGACCTAAACCTAATAATTAATGGACAAGAAATCGTTGTTAACCATTGAATATTTGTGATGTGATGTTGTGCATATTCACATGCCATCCTTTACTTTCGCTTATTATTATTGTTCATGCATTCATAGGATGTGATTGTTAGGCATGTGATTGTTTTCGTTGGTGTGTGGAGTGGGGCATGGGCCTGGGATCGCTCTTCCACACCGGCACCTTTTGTAGTATTCTATCTTAACAAGCTTGGTACGGGTGGGGTATCGGGGGAAGATCGTGGTACGTTGGTCTCCGATATTGATGTTGTCCGACCATCGTTGGGTGGTACCGAGGATTCCGAGTCGCGCTGCCTTGTCCACGATGCTTTAGCTCTCATCTCTATGCCGTAGGGAGTTGTGTTGGGATAGGGTCTACCTGCGTATTGTTTCTATCCTAGTGGGTTAGTTGCGGATAGGGTATCGGGGGAGGTGAGGTTTTGGAGGTCTCGACCCGGCCTGCACGCTCTAGCTCTATCTCTATGCCGTAGACGGCTGTGCTGGGATAGAGCATACATTGTTGACATCTAGGATTGGTTAGTTGCGAGCCCGGTTTGCGAGCCCCGGCCGTAGGGGCTTAGGTACTGGTATGGGTAGAGTATCGGGGAGGTGCGGGTATACCTTAGCTCTATCTCTATTCCATGATGGGTGCATGTGGTTGGTGGTAGTGTGATAACGTGCGAGCCACACACTCGTGTATAGAGGTGCGGGGGCCACCAAACCTTTCTATAGCACATTTCAAACTTAAAACCGGACCACGACCATAAAATGATTGTTACTCATGCATAATCTTGTGAAACTGTCTGATTGTCTTACTGAGCTGTGTTGTGTGCTCACCCTTTGTATATACATTGTTTTTAGATGTTGATGCAGGATATACTGTGGACGATTACGTAAACGCTCCGGCGTATGGTGGTGCTGCGGTGTTGGATGTACAGGCAGGACAGGACGAGCATGACGCTTCATGCGAGTGCCCTTTCTGCGTGTACCTGTGATTTGTTTATTTATTTATTTCAGTTATTTTTGTTTGTTATTAAGAGATGTAAAAGATTATTATTTTATCTTTGAATTTGAATAATGGGATATTTATTTAAATTATCAATAGATACTCGGTTCATTCTATTTAAAGTCTTCCGCTGTATATTTATATTCTGATTGTGGTTATGTGTAATTGGTTTGTATGGGTGGACACGGCCTATTCGAGATCCTGGTGTGAACCGTTGGTTCAATGACGGTTCACTCACACCATTCTGGTTGGATCAGAATTGGGGTGTGACATATCCACTAGGATATTTACCCATATTTCAACCCACATAGGGTTATCCACATTTCAACCCAGAATGGGTTATCCATATTTTGACCCAAATAGGATTATTCTTAGATCTACTAAGACTATCTATCAATCCACTTAGACTATCCAGATCCAAACCCGTAGGGTTTTCTCAACCTTTCAAGCATAAACTTCAACTTGAACAATAAACTTAATCATGCACAAGCATAAATCACAACCATAAACTTTAATCACACCTGAACTACAATGGTGAACCTGATTTTTGGAATAAATCCGTAATACGTAGGCAATCTGATGGATACAGATTCGGTTCAATGATATCAAACCACTTGGTTTGGTTTAGTTTAACAGATAGAGTCTAGCATAGGAAAGGCATAGGAGACCGATTTTGATCGGGCAGTTTGGGTGCCTAACCCCTTCCCATAATCGTAACCTGACGCTTATCCAATCTTTGATGGACCAGAAATCCAATCTAAGGGTCATGAGTCAATCAATGTCTTACCTTGGGGTGAGATTTCATATTTCCAAGGTCGTAGACCTAAATCTAGGTGACGACTTCCAAGATTTCCATCTTTGTCCTCACAGACACTATGGCTTACGATCTTTCATGTGTTAGCATCCAAGTTTTATTCTTCTGACAATCTGATTTGAAGATCCAACTCCTTCTTAGGATTAAGCTACTCTCTAGCACAATTGTATTTGGATTCCCTATGCATCTATAAGGTGCGGTTGAGATTGAGTGTTTAGTTTGCAACTTAGGTTGTCAGAAGAATAAAATTTGGATGCCTAATTATAGATGATCGTGAACCATGTTGTCATAAAATGGTGCAAACAGTGCCCGTCCTCTTTAAATGAAAAATAAAACGAGGAAGAATAATTTAAAAAGAAGAAAAAGAAGAATAAGAAGAAGAGGACGAAACATGAAGAATGAAGAAAAGAAAGAAGAAGAATGAAGAAGAAAGGGGATGAGAAATATGAAAAATAATGAAGAAAAATGATGAAGCAAAAGAAAAGGAAGAAAAAGAAGAAGAATATAGAAGAAGAAGAAGAAGAATGAAGAAGAAAGAGAAAGAAGAAGAATGAAGATGAAGAAAAAGAAGATGAAGATTGAAAAATGGCGAAGAAAAAAGAAGAAAAACAAGAAGAAAAAGTAGAAGAAGACGAATGAAGCAGAAGAAGACAAATGAAAAAGAAGAAGATGAAGAAGAATGAAGAAAACTACGAGAAAGAAGAAAGAAGAACATAGAAGAAGAAGAAGAAGAATGAAGAAGAAGAATGTAGAAGAAAAATGAGGAACAAAGAAGAAGAATGAAGAATGAAGAAGAAGAATGAAGAAAAGAATGAGAAAGAAGAGCATGAAAAACAAAGAAAAAGAATGATTAAGGAAAAGAAGAAGATGAAGAAAGTAGTTAAATGATGAAGAATGAAAACGAAAGAAGAAGAATTAGATGAAATTAAATCCAAAAAAAAGAAGAAAAAGATGTAGTGTAGTGCGCTGGCGCACTTCCTCTTCTTCTTCTTTCCTCTTCTTCTTTCTTCTTCTCATTCATCTTCTTATTTCTCTTCTTCTTCATTCTTCTTCTCTTTTCCACCTTTTCTGTGACACTATGGGTTACGATCATCTCATGTGTTTGCATCCAAGTTTTATTTTTCTGACAGTCTGATTTGAAGACCCAACTCCTTCTTAAGAGTAAGCTACTCTCTAGCACAATCGCATTTGGATTCCCTCTATATCTAGAAGGTATGGTGGAGATTGAGCATTGGGTTTGCAACTCAGATTGTCAGAAGAATAAAATTTGGATGCCTAATTGCAGATGATCATGAACCATGTTGTCATAAAATGGTGCAAACTTTGCACATTCTCTTTGAATGGAAAAGAAAACGAAGAAGAATAATGTAGAAGGAGGAAAAAGAAGAATAAGAAGAAGATGACAAAACATGAATAATGAAGAAGAAGAAAGTAGAAGAATGAAGATAAAAAAAGAAGAATGAAGAATGAAGAAGAAGAATGAAGAAAAGAATGATAAAGAAGAACATAGAAGAAGAAGAATGAAGAAGAAGAGTGTAAAAGAAGCATGAAGAACAAAGAAAAAGAATGATGAAGAAAAAGAAGAAGATGAAGAAAGAAGTTGAAAGAAGAAGAATGAAAAAGAAAGAAGAAGAAAAAGTAGAAGAAGAATGAAAAAGAAAGAAGAAGAATCA
Source organism: Protea cynaroides (assembly GCA_028583415.1). Classification (NCBI taxonomy): domain Eukaryota; kingdom Viridiplantae; phylum Streptophyta; class Magnoliopsida; order Proteales; family Proteaceae; genus Protea; species Protea cynaroides. The sequence continues at coordinate 33,916,157 of CM053265.1, forward strand.
GAAGAAATTTACCACAAAAAAAAAGATGTAGAAGGGCGCTGGCGCACTTATGAAGTGCGCTAGCGCACATCTGAAGGGCGCAGGCACACTTCTAAAGTGTGCTGGCGCACTTCCTCTTCTTCTTCTTTATTCTTGTTCCATTTCTTCTTTCATCATGCTCTTTTTTCTTTTTCTTCTTCATTCTTCTTCTTCCGTCTTCTATTTCCTTCTTCTTTTTTAATCTTCATCTTCATTCCTCTTCTTCTTTCTTCTTCTCTTTCATCTTCTGATTTTTCTTCTTCTTCATTCTTCTTTTGTTATCCACCTTTCTGTGACACTATGGGTTACGATCATCTCATGTGTTAGCATCCAAGTTTTATTCTTCTGACAATCTCATTGGAAGACCCAACTCCTTCTTAGGATTAAGCTACTCTCTAGCACACTCGCATTTGGATTCCCTCTGCATCTAGATAGTGCGATTGAGGTTGAGTGATGGGTTTGCAACTCAGATTGTCAGAAGAATAAAATTTGGAGGCCTAATTACAGATGATCGTGAACAATGTTGTCATAAAATGGTGCAAACTATGCCCGTGCTCATTGAATGAAAAACAAAACGAAGAAGAATAATGTAAAACGAGGAAAAAGAAGAATATGAAGAAGAGGATGAAACATGAAGAATGAAGAAGAAGAAAGAAGAATAATGAAGATGAAAGAGGAAGAGAAAGAAGAAAAATAATGAAGAAAACAGATGGAGCAGAGGTAAAGGAAGTAAAGGAAGAAGAATGAAGAAGAAGAAGAAGAAGAAGAAGAACGAAGAAGAAAAAGAAAGAAGAAGAATGAAGATGAAGAAAAAGAAGATGAAGATTGAAAAATGGCAAAGAAAAACAAAGAAAAAGAAGAAGATTAAGTGGAAGAGTACGAATGAAGCAGAAGAAAATGAATGAAAAAGAAGAAGATGAAGAAAAATGAAGAAAACAACGACAAAGAAGAAAGAGAAACATAGAAGATGAAGAAGAAGAATGAAGAAGAAGAATGTTGAAGAAGAATGAGGAACAAAGAAGAAGAATGAAGAATGAAGAAGAAGAATGAAGAAAAGAATGAGAAAGAAGAACATAAAAGAAGAATAATGAAGAAGAAGAACGCAGAAGATGTATGAAGAACAAATAAAAATAATGATGAAGAAAATGAAGAAGATGAAGAAAGTAGTTAAAAGAAGAAGAATGAAAAAGAAAGAAGAAGAAAACGTAAAAGAAGATCGAAAAAAGAAAGAAGAAGAATCAAAAGAAATTTTAAACAAAAAAAAAAGATGTAGAAGGGAGCAGGCGCACTTCTGAAGTGCGCTGGGGCACCTCTTAAGTGCGCTGGCGCACTTCCTTTTCTTCTTCTTTATTCTTCTTCCACTTCTTCGTTCATCATGTCCTTTTTTTTTCTTCTTCATTCTTCTTCTTCCGTCTTCTTTTTCCTTCTTCTTCATTCTTCTTCTTCTTTCTTCTTCTCATTCATCTTCTTATTTCTCTTCTTCTTCATTCTTCTTCTGTTTTCCACCTTTCTGTTACACTATGGCTTACGATCATCTCATGTGTTAGCATCTAAATTTTATTCTTCTAACAATCTCCTTGGAAGACCCAACTCCGTCTTAGGATTAAGCTACTCTCTAGCACAATCGTATTTTGATTCCCTCTGCATCTAGAAGGTGCGGTTGTGATTGAGTGTTTGGTTTGCAACTCAGATTATCAAAAGAATAAAATATGGATGCCTAATTGCAGATGATCGTGAACCATGTTGTCATAAAATGGTGCAAACAGTACCCTTGCTCTTTGAATGAAAAAGAAAACGAAGAAGAATAATGTAGAAGGAGGAAAAGGAAGAATAAGAAGAAGAGTACGAAACATGAAGAATGAAGAAGAAAAAAGAAGAAGAATGAAGAAGAAAGAGGAAGAGAAAGAAGAAAAATAATGAAGAAAAAAGATGAGGTAGAAGAAAAGGAAGAAATAGAAGAAGAATGAAGAAGAAAAAGATGTAGAAGAATAAAGAAGAAAAAGAAAGAAGAAGAATCATGATGAAGAAAAAAAGATGAAGATTGAAAATGGCGAAGAAAAAATAAGAAAAAGAAGAAGAATAAGTAGAAGAAGAAGAATGAAGAAAGAAGAAGAATGAAGAAAACAATGAGAAAGAAGAAATAAGAACATTGAAGAAGAATGAAGAAGAAGAATGTAGAAGAAGAATGAGGAACAATGAAGAGGAATAAAGAATGAAGTAGAAGAATGAAGAAAAGAATGAGAAAGAAGAACATAGAAGAAGAAGAATGAAGAAGTAGAATGTAACAGAAGCATGAAGAATGAAGAAAAAGAATGATGAAGAAAGAGAAGAAAAGGAAGAAAGTAGTTGAAAGAAGAAGAACGAAAAAGAAAGAAGAAGAAAAAGTAGAAGAAGAATGAAAAAGAAAGAAGAAGAATCAGAAGAAATTTACAAAAAAAAAAAGATGTAGAAGGGCGCTGGCACACTTCTAAAGTGCGCTGGCGCACATCCTCTTCTTCTACTTTATTCTTCTTCCACTTCTTCTTTCATCATGTCCTTTTTTCTTTTTCTTCTTCATTCTTCTTCTTCCGTCTTCTTTTTCCTTCTTCTTCTTCATTCTTCTTCTTCATTCTTCTTCTTTCTTCTTCTCATTCATCTCCTTATTTTTCTTCTTCTTCATTCTTCTTCTATTTTCTACCTTTCTGTGACACTATGGGTTACGATCAACTCATGTGTTATTTTTCCGACAATCTGATTTGAAGACCTAACTCCTTCTTAGGATTAAGCTACTTTCTAGCACAATCGCATTTGGATTTCCTCTGTATTTAGAAGGTGCGGTTGAGATTGAGTGTTGGGTTTGCAACTCAGATTTTCAGAAGAATAAAAGTTGGAAGGCTGATTGCAGATTATCATGAACCATATTGTCATAATATGAAGCAAACTGTGCCCATGCTCTTTGAATAAAAAAGAAAACATAGAAGAATAATGTAGAAGGAGGAAAAAGAAGAGTAAGAAGAAGAGGACGAAACACGAAGAATAATGAAGAAGAAAGAAGAAGAATGAAGAAGAAGGTGGAAGAGAAAGAAGAAAAAAGATGAAGAAAAAAGATGAAGCAGAAGAAAAGGAAGAGAATAAAAAAGAACAAAGAAGAAGAAGAAGAAGAAGAAGAAGAAGAACGAAGAAGAAAAAGAAAGAAGAAGAATGAAGAAGAAGAAAAAGAAGATGAAGATTGAAAAATGTAGAAGAGAAAAGAAGAAAAAGAAGAAGAATAAGTAGAAGAAGCCGAATGAAGCAGAAGAAGATGAATGAAGAAGAAGAAGATGAAGGGGAAAAAAGAAAACAACGAGAAAGAAGAAAGAATAGAGAAGAACATAGAAGAAGGAGAAGAAGAAGAATGAAGTAGAAGAATGTAGAAGAAGAATGAGGAACAGAGAAGAAGAATAAAGAATGAAGAAGAAGATCGAAGAAAATAATGAGAAGGAAGAACATAGAAGAAGAAGAATGAAGAAGAAGAATGTAGAAGATGCATCAAGAACAAAGTAAATGAATGATAAAGAAAAAGAAGAAGACGAAGAAAGTAGTTGAAAGAAGAAGAATGAAAAAGAAAGAAGAACATTGAAGAAGAAGAATGAAGAAGAAGAATAATGAAGAAAAGAACGAGAAAGAAGAACATAGAAGAAGAAAAATGAAGAAGAAGAATGTAGAAGAAGCATGAAGAACAAAGAAAAAGAATGATAAATAAAAAAGAAGAAGATGAAGAAAGTAGTTGAAAGAAGAATAAAAAGAAAGAAGAAGAATCAAGATGAAGAAAAAGAAGAAGAAGATTGAAAAATGGCGAAGAAAAAAGAAGAAAAAGAAGAAGAATAAGTAGAAGAAGACGAATGAAGCAAAAGAAGAAGAATGAAGAAAACAACAAGAAAGAAGAAAGAAGAACATAGAAGAAGAAGAAGAAGAAGAACGAAGAAGAAGAATGTAGAAGAAGAATGAGGAATAAAGAAGAGGAATAAAGAATGAAGAAGAAGAATGAAGAAAAGAATGAGAAAGAAGAACATAGAAGAAGAAGATTGAAGAAGAAGAATGTGGAAGAAGCATGAAGAACGAAGAAAAAGAATGATGAAGAAAGAGAAGAAGAGGAAGAAAGTAGTTGAAAGAAGAAGAACGAAAAAGAAAGAAGAAGAAAAAGTAGAAGAAGAACGAAAAAGAAAGAAGATGAATTAGTAGAGATTTACCACACAAAAAAAAGTTGTAGAAGCGCGCTGGCGCACTTCCTCTTCTTCTTCTCTATTCTTCTTCCACTTCTTCTTTCATCATGTCCCTTTTTCTTTTTCTTCTTCATTCTTCTTCTTCCGTCTTCTTCTTCATTCTTCTTCTTCATTCTTCTTCTTCTTTGTTCTTCTAATTCATCTTCTTATTTTTCTTCTTCTTCATTCTTCTTCTGTTTTTCACCTTACTATGACACTATGGGTTACGATCATCTCATGTGTTAGCATCAAAGTTTTATTCTTCTGACAATCTCTTTGAAAGACCCAACTCCTTCTTAGGATTAAGCTACTCTCTAACACAATCGCATTTGGATTTCCTCTGCATCTAGAAGGTGCGGTTGAGATTGAGTGTTTGGTTTGCAACTCAGATTGTCAGAAGAATAAAATTTGGATGCCTAATGCATATGATTGTGAACCATGTTGTCAAAAAATGGTGCAAACTGTGCCCGTGCTCTTTGATTGAAAAAGAAAACGAAGAAGAATAATGTAGAAGGAGGAAAAGAAAGAATAAGAAGAAGAGGACGAATCATGAAAAATCAAGAAAAAGAAAGAAGAAGAATGAAGAAGAAAGAGGAAGAGAAAGAAGGAAAATAATGATTAAAAAAGATGAAGCAGAAGAAAAGCATGAAAAAGAAGAAGAATGAAGATGAAGGAGAAGAAGTAGAAGAACGAAGAAGAAAAAGAAAGAAGAAGAATGAAGATATAGAAAAAGAAGATGAAGATTGAAAAATGGCGAGGAACAAAGAATAAAAACAAGAATAACAAGTAGAAGAAGACGAATAAAGCCGAAGAAGACGAATGAAGAAGAAGAAGATGAAGAAGAATAAAGAAAACAACGAGAAAGAAGAAAGAAGAACATAAAAGAGGAAGATGAAGAAGAATGACGAAGAATGAAGAAGAAGAATGTAGAAGAAGAATGAGGAACAGAGAAGAAGAATAAAGAATGAAGAAGAATGAAGAAAAGAATGAGAAAGAAGAACATAGAAGAAGAAGAACAAAGAAGAAGAACGTAGAAGAAAGAGGAAGAAAAAGAAGTAGAAGAAGAACGAGAAAAAAAAAGAAGAAGAATCAGAAGGAATTTGCCACAAAAAAAAAAAAAAGATGTAGAAGGGCGCTGAAGCACTTCTGATGTGTGCTGGCGCACATCCTCTTCTTCTTCTTTATTCTTCTTCCACTTCTTCTTTCATCATGTCCATTTTACTTTTTCTTCTTCATTCTTCTTCTTCCGTCTTCTTTTTCCTTCTTCTTCTTTATTCTTCTTCTTCTTTCTTCTTCTCATTTATCTTTTTATTTTTCTTCTTCTTCATTCTTCTTCTGTTTTCCACCTTTCTGTGACACTATGGATTACGATCATCTCATGTGTTAGCATCCAAGTAGTATTCTTCTGACAATCTCATTGGAAGACCCAACTCCATCTTAGGATTAAGCTACTCTCTAGCACAATCGCATTTGGATTCCCTCTGCATCTAGAAGGTGCAGTTGAGATTGAGTGTTTGGTTTGCAACTCAGATTGTAAGAAGGATAAAATTTCATGGCTAATTACAGATGATCGTGAACCATGTTGTCATAAAATGGTGCAAACTGTGCCCATGCTCTTTGAATGAAATAGAAAACGAAGAAGAATAATGTAGAAGGTGGAAAAAGAAGAATAAAAAGAAGAGGACGAAACAAGAAGAATGAAGAAGAAGAATGAAGAAGAAAGAGGAAGAGAAGGAAGAAAAATAATGAAGAAAAAAGATGTAGCAAAAGAAAAGGAAGAAAAATAAGAAGAATGAAGAAGAAGAAGAAGGAGAACGAAGATGAAAAAGAAAGAAGAAGAATGAAGATGAAGAAAAAGAAGATGAAGATTGATAAATGGCGAAGAAAAAAGACGAAAAAGGAGAAGAATAAGTGGAAGAAGACGAATGAAGCAGAAGAAGATGAATGAAGAAGAAGAAGACGAAGAAGAATGACGAAAACAGCGAGAAAAAAGAAAGAAGAACATAGAAGAAGAAGAAGAATGAAGAAGAAGAATGTAGAAGAAGATTGAGGAACAGAGTAGAAGAATGAAGAATGAAGAAGAAGAATGAAGAATGAAGAAGAAGAATGAAGAAGAGAATGATAAAGAAGAACATAGAAGAAGAAGAATGAAGAAGAAGAATGTAGAAGAAGCATGAAGAACAAAGAAAAAGAATGATGAAGAAAATGATAAAGATGAAGAAAGTATTTGAAAGAAGAAGAATGAAAAAGAAAGAAGAAGAAAAAGTAGAAGAAGAATGAAAAAGAAAGAAGAAGAATCAGAAGAAATTTTAAACAAAAAAAAAAAAGATGTGGAAGGGCGCTGGCACACTTCTGAAGGGCGCCGGCACACTTCTAAAGTGCGCTGGCGCACTTCCTCTTCTTCTTCTTTATTCTTCTTCCACTTCTTCTTTCATCATGTCCTTTTTTCTTTTTCTTCTTCATTCTTCTTCTTCCGTCTTCTTTTTTCCTTCTTCTTCTTCATTCTTCTTCTTCATTCTTCTTCTTCTTTCTTCTTCTCAATCATCTTCTTGTTTTTCTTCTTTTTCATTCTTCTTCTATTTTCCACCTTTCTGTGACACTCGGGGTTATGATCATCTCATGTGTTAGCATCCAAGTTTTATTCTTTTGACAATTTGATTTGAAGACCCAACTCCTTCTTCGGATTCCCTCTGTATCTAGAAGGTGCGGTTGAGATTGAGTGTTGGGTTTGCAACTCAGATTGTCGAAAGAATAAAATTTGGATGCCTAATTGTAGATGATCGTGAACAATGTTTTCATAAAATGGTGCAAACTATGCCCATGCTCTTCGAATGAAAAAGAAAACTAAGAAGAATAATGTTGAACGAGGAAAAAGAAGAATAAGAAGAAGAGGACGAAGCATGAAGAATGAAGAAGAAGAAAGTGGAAGAATGAAGAAGAAAGAGGAAGAGAAAGAAGAAAAATAAGGAGGAAAAAAGATGAAGAAGAAGAAAAGGAAGAAAAAGAAGAATAACGAAGAAGAAGAAGAAGAAGAAGAAGAATGAAGATGAAGAAAAGGAAGATGAAGAAGAAGAAGATGAAGAATTAGGAAAACAACGTGAAAGAAGAAAGAATAACATAGAAGTAGAGGAAGAAGAATGAAGAAGAAGAAAGTAGAAGAAGAATGACGAACAGAGAAGAAGAATGAAGAATGAAGTAGAAAAATGAACAAAAGAATGAGAAAGAAGAACATAAAGGATTAAGAATGAAGATGAAGAATGTAGAAGAAGCATGAAGAACAAAGCAAAAGAATGCTGAAGAAAAAGAAGAAGATGAAGAAAGTAGTTGAAAGAAGAAGAATGAAAAAGAAGTAACAAGAAAAAGTAGAAGAAGAACAAAAAAGAAAGAAGAAGAATCAGAAGAAATTTACAAAAAAAAAAAAGATGTAGAAGGGCGTTCGCACACTTCTAAAGTGCGCTGGCGCACATCCCCTTCTTCTTCTTTATTCTTCTTCCCCTTCTTCTTTCATCATGTCCTTTTTTCTTTTTCTTCTTCATTCTTCTTCTTCCGTCTTCTTTTTCCTTCTTCTTCTTCATTTTTCTTCTTCATTCTTCTTCTTTCTTCTTCTCATTCAACTTTTTATTTTTCTTCTTCTTCATTCTTCTTCTATTTTCTACCTTTCTGTGACACTATGGGTAACGATCAACTCATGTGTTAGCATCCAAGTTTTATTCTTCTAATAATTTGATTTGAAGACCCAACTCCTTCGTAGGATTAAGCTACTCTCTAGCACAATCGCATTAGGATTCCCTCTGCATTTAGAAGGTGCGGTTGAGATTGAGTATTGGGTTTGCAACTCAGATTGTCAGAAGAATAAAAGTTGGAAGCCTAATTGCAGATGATCGTGAACCATTTGGTCAAAAAATGGGGCAAACTGTGCCCATGCTTTTTGAATGAAAAAGAAAACATAGAAGAATAATGTAGAAGGAGGAAAAAGAAGAATAAGAAGAAAAAGACGAAACATTAAGAATGAAGAAGAAGAACGAAGAAGAAGGTGGAAGAGAAAGAAGAGAAATAATGAAGAAAAAAGATGAAGCAGAAGAAAAGGAAGAAAAAGAAGAAGAACGAAGAAGAAGAAGAAGAAGAAGAAGAAGAACAAAGAAGAAAAAGAAAGAAGAAGAACGATGAAGAAGAAAAAGAAGATGAAGATTGAAAAATGTAGAAGAGAAATGAATAAAAAGAAGAAGAATAAGTAGAAGAAGCCGAATGAAGCAGAAAAAGATTAATGCAGAAGAAGAAGATGAAGGGGAAAGAAGAAAACAACGAGAAAGAAGAAAGAAGAGAGAAGAACATAGAAGAAGAAGTAAAGAAGAATGAAGAAGAAGAAGAATGAAGTAGAAGAATGTAGAAGAAGAATTAGGAACAGAGAAGAAGAATGATGAATGAAGAAGAAGATTGTAGAAAAGAATGAGAAGGAAGAACATAGAAGAAGAAGAATGAGGAAGAAGAACGTAGAAGAAGCATCAAGAACAAAGAAAAAGAATGATAAAGAAAAAGAAGAATATGAAGAAAGTAGTTGAAAGAAGAAGAATGAAAAAGAAAGAAGAACATTGAAGAAGAAGAATGAAGAAGAAGAATAATGAAGAAAAGAACGAGAAAGAAGAACATAGAAGAAGAAGAATGAAGAAGAAGAATGTTGAAGAAGCATGAAGAACAAAGAAAAAGAATGATAAAAAAAAGAAGATAAAGAAAGTAGTTGAAAGAAGAAGAAAAAGAAAGAAGTAGAATCAAGATGAAGAAAAAGAAGATGAAGATTGAAAATGGCGAAGAAAAAAGAAGAAAAAGAAGAAGAACAAGTAAAAGAAGACGAATGAAGCAGAAGAAGAAGAATGAAGAAAACAACGAGAAAGAAGAAAGAAGAACATAGAAGAAGAAGAAGAAGAATGAAGAAGAAGAATGAGGAACAAAGAAGAGGAATAAAGAATGAAGAAGAAGAATGAAGAAAAGAATGAGAAAGAAAAACATAGAAGAAGAATAATGAAGAAGAAGAATAATGAAGAAGAAGAATGTAGAAGAAGCATGAAGAACGAAGAAAAAGAATGATGAAGAAAGAGAAGAAGAGGAAGAAAGTAGTTGAAAGAAGAAGAACGAAAAAGAAAGAAGAAGAAAAAGTAGAAGAGAAAGAAGAAGAAAAAGTAGAAGGAGAAAGAAAAAGAAAGAAGATGAATTAGTAGAGATTTACCACAAAAAAATGTTGTAGAAGGGCGCTGGCGCACTTCCTCTTCTTCTTCTTTATTCTTCTTCCACTTCTTCATTCTTCTTCTTCCGTCTTCTTCTTCATTCTTCTTCTTCCGTCTTCTTCTTCATTCTTCTTCTTCATTCTTCTTCTTCTTTCTTCTTCTCATTCATCTTCTTATTTTTCTTCTTCTTCATTCTTCTTCTGTTTTCCACCTTACTACGACACTATGGGTTACGATCATCTCATGTGTTAGCATCAAAAATTTATTCTTTTGACAATCTCATTGAAAGACCCAACTCCTTCTTAGGATTAAGCTACTCTCTAACACAATCGCATTTGGATTCCCTCTGCATCTCAAGGTGCGGTTGAGATTGAGTGTTTGGTTTGCAACTCAGATTGTCAGAAGAATAAAATTTGGATGCCTAATTGCATATGATCGTGAATCATGTTGTCAAAAAATGGTGCAAACTGTGCCCGTGCTCTTTGATTGAAAAAGAAAACGAAGAAGAAAAATGTAGAAAGCGAAAAAGGAAGAATAAGGAGAAGAGGACAAATCATGAAGAATCTAGAAAAAGAAAGAAGAAGAATGAAGAAGAATGAGGAAGAGAAAGAAGGAAAATAATGATTAAAAAAGATGAAGCAGAAGAAAAGCAAGAAAAAAAAGAAGAATGAAGATGAAGAAGAATAAGAAAAACGAAGAAGAAAAAGAAAGAAGAAGAATGAAGATACAGAAAAAGAAGATGAAGATTGAAAAATGACGAAGTACAAAGAATAAAAAGAAGAAGAACAAGTAGAAGAAGACGAATGAAGCAGAAGAAGAAGAATGAAGAAGAAAAAGATGAAGAAGAATGAAGAAAACAACGAGAAAGAAGAAAGAAGAACATAGAAGAAGAATAAGAAAAATGATGAAGAATGAAAAAAAAGAATGTTGAAGAAGAATAAGGAACAGAGAAGAAGAATAAAGAATGAAGAAGAACAATAAAGAATAGAATGAGAAAGAAGAATATAAAAGAAGAAGAATGATGAAGAAGAATGTAGAAGATGCATGCAGAACAAAGAAAAAGAATGATGAAGAAGGTGAAGAAGATGAAGAAAGTAGTTGAAAGAAGAAGAATGAAAAAGAAAGTGGAAGAGAAAGTAGAAGAAGAACGAGAAAGAAAGAAGAAGAATCAGAAGAAATTTTCCACAAAAAAAAAATGACGTAGAAGGGCGCAGGAGCACTTCTGATGTGTGCTGGCGCACTTCCTCTTCTTCTTCTTTATTCTTCTTCCACTTCTTCTTTCAATCATGTCCTTTTTACTTTTTCTTCTTCATTCTTCTTCTTCAGTCTTCTTTTACCTTCTTCTTCTTCATTCTTTTTCATCATTCTTCTTCTCATTCATTTTCTTATTTTTCTTCTTCTTCATTCTTCTTCTGTTTTCCACCTTTCTGTGACACTATGGGTTACGATCATCTCATGTGTTAGCATCCAAGTAGTATTCTTCTGACAATCTCATTGGAAGACCCAACTCCATCTTAGGATTAAGCTACTCTCAAGCACAATCGCATTTGGATTCCCTCCGCATCTAGAAGGTGCAGTTGAGATTGAGTGTTTGGTTTGCAATTCAGATTGTCAGAAGGATAAAATTTGGATGGCTAATTACAGATGATCGTGAACCATTGTCATAAAATGGTGCAAACTGTGCCCATGCTCTTTGAATGAAATAGAAAACGAAGAAGAATAATGTAGAAGGTGGAAAAAGAAGAATAAGAAGAAGAGGACAAAACAAGAAGAATGAAGAAGAAGAAAGAAGAAGAATGAATAAGAAAGAGGAAGAGAAGGAAGAAAAATAATGAAGAAAAAATATGTAGCAGAAGAAAAGGAAGAAAAAGAAGAAGAATGAAGAAGAAGAAGAAGGAGAACGAAGATGAAAAAGAAAGAAGAAGAATGAAGATGAAGAAAAAGAAGATGAAGATTCAAAAATGACGAAGAAAAATGATGAAAAAGAAGAAGAATAAGTGAAAGAAGACGAATGAAGCAGAAGAAGACGAATGAAGAAGAAGAAGACGAAGAAGAATGAAGAAAACAGTGAGAAAGAAGAAAGAACAACATAGAAGAAGAAGAAGAATGAAGAAGAAGAATGTAGAAGAAGATTGAGGAATAGAGTAGAAGAATGAAGAATGAAGAAGAAGAATGAAGATGAATGATAAAGAAGAACATAGAAGAAGAAGAATGAAGAAGAAGAATGTAGAAGAACCCTGAAGAACAAAGAAAAAGAATGATGAAGAAAAAGATGAAGATGAAGAAAGTATTTGAAAGAAGAAGAATGAAAAAGAAAGAAGAAGAAAAAGTAGAAGAAGAACGAAAAAGAAAGAAGATGAATCAGAAGAAATTTAAAAAAAAAAAGATGTGGAAGGGCGCTGGCGCACTTCTGAAGGGCGCTGGCACACTTCTAAAGTGCGCTGGCACACTTCCTCTTCTTCTTCTTTATTCTTCTTCCACTTCTTCTTTCATCATGTCCTTTTTTCTTTTTCTTCTTCATTCTTCTTCTTCCGTCTTCTTTTTTCTTCTTCTTCTTCATTCTTCTTCTTCATTCTTCTTCTTCTTTCTTCTTCTCAATCATCTTCTTATTTTTCTTCTTTTTCATTCTTCTTCTGTTTTCCACCTTTCTGTGACACTATGGGTTACGACCATCTCATGTGTTAGCATCCAAGTTTTATTCTTCTGACAATTTGATTTGAAGACCCAACTCCTTCTTCGGATTCCCTCTGTATCTAGAAGGTGCGGTTGAGATTGAGTATTGGGTTTGCAACTCAGATTGTCAGAAGAATAAAATTTGGATGCCTAATTGCAGATGATCGTGAACAATGTTGTCATAAAATGGGGCAAACTATGCCCGTGCTCTTCGAATGAAAAAGATAACTAAGAAGAATAATGTGGAACGAGGAAAAAGAAGAATAAGAAGAAGAGGACGAAACATGAAGAATAAAGAAGAAGAAAGAGGAAGAATGAAGAAGAAAGAGGAAGAGAAAGAAGAAAAATAAGGAAGAAAAAGATGAAGCAGAAGAAAAGGAAGAAAAAGAAGAATAACGAAGAAGCAGAAGAAGAAGAATGAAGATGAAGAAA
>CM053265.1:33929218-34043917 GCA_028583415.1 Protea cynaroides
GTTTCTTCATCTTCATTCTTCTTCTTCTTCTTCTTCGTTATTCTTCTTTTTCTTCCTTTTCTTATGCTTCATCTTTCTTCTTCCTTATTTTTCTTCTTTCTCTTCCTCTTTCTTCTTCATTCTTCCTCTCTCTTCTTCTTTCTTCTTCATGTTTCGTCCTCTTCTTCTTATTCTACTTTTTCCTCATTCCACATTATTCTTCTTAGTTTTATTTTTCATTCGAAGAGCACGGGCACAGTTTGCCCCATTTTATGACAACATTGTTCACGATCATCTGCAATTAGGCATCCAAATTTTATTCTTCTGACAATCTGAGTTGCAAACCCAACACTCAATCACAACCGCACCTTCTAGATACAGAGGGAATCCGAAGAAGGAGTTGGGTCTTCAAATCAAATTGTAAGAAGAATAAAACTTGGATGCTAACACATGAAATGTTCATAACCCATAGTGTCACAGAAAGGTGGAAAACATAAGAAGAATGAAAAAGAAGAAAAATAAGAAGATGATTGAGAAGAAGAAAGAAGAAGAAGAATGAAGAAGAAGAATGAAGAAGAAGAAGAAAAAAAAGAAGACGGAAGAAGAAGAATGAAGAAGAAAAAGAAAAAAGGACATGATGAAAGAAGAAGTGGAAGAAAAATAAAGAAGAAGAATAAGAAGTGCGCCAGCGCACTTTAGAAGTGTGCCAGCGCCGTTCAGAAGTGTGCCAGCCCCCCTCTACATCATTTTTTTTTTAAATATCTTCTGATTCTTCTTCTTTCTTTTTCGTTATTCTCCTACTTTTTCTTCTTCTTTCTTTTTCTTTCTTCTTCTTTCAAATACTTTCTTCATCTTCATCTTTTTCTTCATCATTCTTTTTCTTTGTTCTTCAGGGTTCTTCTACATTCTTCTTCTTCATTCTTCTTCTTCTATGTTCTTCTTTATCATTCTTTTCTTCATTCTTCTTCTTCATTCTTCATTCTTCAACTCTATTCCTCAATCTTCTTCTACATTCTTCTTCTTCATTCTTCTTCTTCTTCTATGTTGTTCTTTCTTCTTTCTCACTGTTTTCTTCATTCTTCTTCATCTTCTTCTTCTTCATTGGTCTTCTTCTGCTTCATTCGTCTTCTTTCACTTATTCTTCTTCTTTTTCATCATTTTTCTTCGTCATTTTTCAATCTTCATCTTCTTTTTCTTCATCTTCATTCTACTTCTTTCTTTTTCATCTTCGTTCTCCTTCTTCTTCTTCTTCATTCTTCTTCTTTTTCTTCCTTTTCTTCTGCTACATATTTTTCTCTTCATTATTTTTCTTCCTTCTCTTCCTCTTTCTTCTTCATTCTTCTTCTTTCTTCTTCTTCATTCTTCTTCTTTCGTCCTCTTCTTCTTATTCTTCTTTTTCCACCTTCTACATTATTCTTTTTCGGTTTCAATTTCATTCAAAGAGCATGGGCACAGTTTGCACCATTTTATGACAACATGGTTCACAATCATCTGTAATTAGCCATTCGAATTTTATCCTTCTAACAATCTGAGTTGCAAACCAAATACTCAATCTCAACTGCACCTTCTAGATGCAGAGGGAATCCAAATGTGATTGTGCTAGAGAGTAGCTTAATCCTAAGATGGAGTTGGGTCTTCCAATCTGATTGTCAGAAGAATACTACTTGGATGCTAACACATGAGATGATCGTAACCCATAGTGTCACAGAAAGGTGGAAAACAGAAGAAGAATGAAGAAGAAGAAAATAAGAAAATGAATGAGAAGAAGAATGAAGAAAAAGAATGAAGAAGAAGAAGGAAAAAGAAGACGGAAGAAGAAGAATGAAGAAGAAAAAGTAAAAAGGACATGATGAAAGAAGAAGTGGAAGAAGAATAAAGAAGAAGAAGAGGAAGTGCGCCAGCACACATCAGAAGTGCTCTAGCGCCCTTCGACGACTTTTTTTTTTGTGGAAAATTTCTTCTGATTCTTCTTCTTTCTTTCTCGTTCTTCTTCTACTTTCTCTTCCTCTTTCTTTTTCATTCTTCTTCTTTCAACTACTTTATTCATCTTCTTCACTTTCTTCATCATTCTTTTTCTTTGTTCCGCATGCATCTTCTACATTCTTCTTCTTCATTCTTCTTCTTTTATGTTCTTCTTTCTAATTCTATTCTTTATTGTTATTCTTCATTCTTTATTCTTCTTCTATGTTCGTTATTCTTCTTCAACATTCTTCTTCTTCATTCTTCATCATTCTTGTTCTTCTTCTATGTTCTTCTTTCTTCTTTCTCGTTGTTTTCTTCGTTCTTCTTCATCTTCTTCTTCTTCATTCTTCTTCTTCTGCTTCATTCGTCTTCTTCTACTTGTTCTTCTTCTTTTTATTCTTTGTTCTTCGTCATTTTTCAATCTTCATCTTCTTTTTCTGTATCTTCATTCTTCTTCTTTCTTTTTCTTCTTCGTTCTTCTTCTTCTTCTTCATCTTCATTCTTCTTCTTTTTCTTGCTTTTCTTCTGCTTCATCTTTTTCAATCATTATTTTCCTTCTTTCTCTTCCTCATTCATCTTCATTCTTCTTCATTCTTATTCTTTCTTTTTCTAGATTCTTCAAGATTTGTCCTCTTCTCCTTATTCTTCCTTTTTCGCTTTCTACATTATTCTTCTTCATTTTCTTTTGTAATCAAAGAGCACGGGCACACTTTGCACCATTTTTTGACAACATGATTCACGATCATATGCAATTAGGTATCCAAATTTTATTCTTCTGACAATCTGAGTTGCAAACCAAACACTCAATCTCAACCGCACCTTCAGATGCAGAGGGAATCCAAATGCGATTGTATTAGAGTGTAGCTTAATCCTAAGAAGGAGTTGGGTCTTTCAATGAGATTGTCAGAAGAATAAATTTTTGATGCTAACACATGAGATGATCGTAACCCATAGTGTCGTAGTAAGGTGGAAAATAGAAGAAGAATGAAGAAGAAGAAAAATAAGAAGATGAATGAGAAGAAGGAAGAAGAAGAAGAATGAAGAAGAAGAATGAAAAAGAAGACGGAAGAAGAAGAATGAAGAAGAAAAAGAAAAAGGGACATGATGAAAGAAGAAGTGGAAGAAGAATAAAGAAGAAGAAGAGGAAGTGCGCCAGCGCCCTTCTACAACTTTTTTTTAGTGGTAAATCTCTACTAATTCATCTTCTTTCTTTTTCGTTCTTCTTCTACTTTTTCTTCTTCTTTCTTTTTTCGTTCTTCTTCTTTCAACTACTTTCTTCCTCTTCTTCTCTTTCTTCATCATTCTTTTTCTTCGTTCTTCATGCTTCTTCTACATTCTTCTTCTTCATTCTTCTTCTTCTATGTTTTTCTTTCTCATTCTTTTCTTCATTCTTCTTCTTCATTCTTTATTCCTCTTCTTTGTTCCTCATTCTTCTTCTACATTCTTCTTCTACATTCTTCTTCTTCTTCTTCTATGTTCTTCTTTCTTCTTTCTCGTTGTTTTCTTCATTCTTCTTCTTCTGCTTCATTCGTCTTCTTCTACTTGTTCTTCTTCTTTTTCTTCTTTTTTCTTCGCCATTTTCAATCTTCATCTTCTTTTTCTTCATCTTGATTCTACTTCTTTCTTTTTCTTCTTCTTTCAACTACTTTCTTCATCATCTTTTTTTTTATCATTCTTTTTCTTTGTTCTTCATGCTTCTTCAACATTCTTCTTCTTCATTCTTCTTCTTCTATGTTCTTTTTTCACGTTCTTTTCTTCATTATTCTTCTTCTTCATTCTTCTTCTTCAATGTTCTTCTTTCTTTTTCATTCTTCTTCTTTCAACTACTTTCTTCATATTCTTCTTTTTCTTTATCATTCTTTTTCTTTGTTCTTGATGCTTCTTCTACGTTCTTCTTCTTCATTCTTCTTCTTCTATGTTCTTCCTTCTTATTCTTTTCTACAATCTTCTTCTTCATTCTTCATTCTTCTTCTCTGTTTCTAATTCTTCTTCTACATTCTTCTACTTCATTCTTCTTCTTCTTCATTCTTCTTTACTTCTTCTTTTATGTTCTTATCTCTTCTTTCTTCTTTCTCATTGTTTTCTTCTTTCCCCTTCATCTTCTTCTTCTTCATTCATCTTTTTCTGCTTCATTTGGCTTCTTCTACTTATTCTTCTTCTTTTTCTTCTTTTCTCTTCTACATTTTTTAATCTTCATCTTCTTTTCCTTTTTCTTCGTTCTTCTTCTTTCTTTTTCTTCTTCGTTCTTCTTCTTCTTCTTCTTCGTTCTTCTTCTTTTTCTTCCTTTTCTTCTGCTTCATCTTTTTTCTTCATTATTTCTCTTATTTCTCTTCCACCTTCTTCTTCGTTCTTCTTCTTCATTCTTAATGGTTCGTCTTTTTCTTCTTATTCTTCTTTTTCCTCCTTCTACATTATTCTTCTATGTTTTCTTTTTCATTCAAAGAGCATGGGCACAGTTTGCCCCATTTTTTGACCAAATGGTTCATGATCATCTGCAATTAGGCTTTCAACTTTTATTCTTCTGACAATCTGAGTTGCAAACCCAACACTCAATCTCAATCGCACCTTCTAAATGCAGAGGGAATCCTAATGCGATTGTGCTAGAGAGTAGCTTAATCCTACGAAGGAGTTGGGTCTTCAAATCAGATTGTCAGAAGAATAAAACTTGGATGCTAACACATGAGTTGATCGTAACCCATAGTGTCACAGAAAGGTAGAAAATAGAAGAAGGATGAAGAAGAAGAAAAATAAAAAGTTGAATGAGAAGAAGAAAGAAGAAGAATGAAGAAGAAGAATGAAGAAGAAGAAGGAAAAAGAAGACAGAAGAAGAAGAATGAAGAAGAAAAAGAAAAAAGGACATGATGAAAGAAGAAGGGGAAGAAGAATAAAGAAGAAGAAGGGGATGTGCGCCAGCGCACTTTAGAAGTGTGCGAACGCCCTTCTACATCTTTTTTTATTTTTTGTAAATTTCTTCTGATTCTTCTTCTTTCTTTTTTGTTCTTTTT
Source organism: Protea cynaroides (assembly GCA_028583415.1). Taxonomy (NCBI): domain Eukaryota; kingdom Viridiplantae; phylum Streptophyta; class Magnoliopsida; order Proteales; family Proteaceae; genus Protea; species Protea cynaroides. The sequence goes on from CM053265.1 coordinate 33,934,165, forward strand.
CTACTTTTTCTTCTTACTTCTTTTTCATTCTTCTTCTTTCAACTACTTTCTTCATCTTCTTCTTTTTCTTCAACATTCTTTTTCTTTGTTCTTCATGCTTCTTCTACATTCTTCATCTTCATTCTTAATCCTTTATGTTCTACTTTCTCATTCTCTTGTTCATTCTTCTACTTCATTCTTCATTCTTCTTCTCTGTTCGCCATTCTTCTTCTACTTTCTTCTTCTTCATTCTTCTTCCTCTACTTCTTTGTTATACTTTCTTCTTTCACGTTGTTTTCCAAATTCTTCATCTTCATCTTCTTCATCTTCCTTTTCTTCATCTTCATTCTTCTTCTTCTTCTTCTTCGTTATTCTTCTTTTTCTTCCTTTTCTTCTTCTTTATCTTTTTTCTTCCTTATTTTTCTTCTTTCTCTTCCTCTTTCTTCTTCATTCTTCCACTTTCTTCTTCTTCATTCTTCATGCTTCGTCCTCTTCTTCTTATTCTTCTTTTTCCTCGTTCCACATTATTCTTCTTAGTTTTCTTTTTCATTCGAAGAGCATGGGCATAGTTTGCACCATTTTATGACAACATTGTTCACGATCATCTACAATTAGGCATCCAAATTTTATTCTTTGGACAATCTGAGTTGCAAACCCAACACTTAATCTCAACCACACCTTCTAGATACAGAGGGAATCCGAAGAAGGAGTTGGGTCTTCAAATCAAATTGTCAAAAGAATAAAACTTGGATGCTAACACATGAGATGATCGTAACCCCGAGTGTCACAGAAAGGTGGAAAATAGAAGAAGAATGAAAAACAAGAAAAACAAGAAGATGATTGAGAAGAAGAAAGAAGAAGAAGAATCAAGAAGAAGAATGAAGAAGAAGAATGAAGAAGAAGAAGGAAAAAGAAGACGGAAGAAGAAGAATGAAGAAGAAAAAGAAAAAAGGACATGATGAAAGAAGAAGTGGAAGAAGAATAAAGAAGAAGAAGAGGAAGTGCGCCAGTGCACTTTAGAAGTGTGCCGACGCCCTTCAGAAGTGTGCTAGCGCCCTTCTACATCTTTTTTTTTTTTGTTTAAAATATCTTCTGATTCTTCTTCTTTCTTTTTCATTCTTCTTCTACTTTTTCTTCTTCTTTCTTTTTCATTCTTCTTCTTTCAAATACTTTCTTCATCTTTATCATTTTCTTCATCATTCTTTTTCTTTGTTCTTCATGCTTCTTCTACATTCTTCTTCTTCATTCTTCTTCTTCTATGTTCTTCTTTATCATTCTCTTCTTCATTCTTCTTCTTCATTCTTCTTCTTCATTCTTCTACTCTGTTCCTCAATCTTCTTCTACATTCTTCTTCTTCATTCTTCTTCTTCTTCTATGTTCTTCTTTCTTCTTTCCCACTGTATTCGTGATTCTTCTTCATCTTCTTCTTCTTCATTCGTCTTCTTCTGCTTCATTCGTCTTCTTCCACTTATTTTTCTCCTTTTTCTTCTTTTTTCTTCGCCATTTATCCATCTTCATCTTCTTTTTCTTCATCTTCATTCTTCTTCTTTCTTTTTCATCTTCGTTCTCCTTCTTCTTCTTCTTCATTCTTCTTATTTTTCTTCCTTTTCTTCTGCTACATCTTTTTTCTTCATTATTTTTCTTCCTTCTCTTCCTCTTTCTTCCTTATTCTTCTTCTACATTCTTCTTGTTTCGTCCTCTTCTTCTTTTTCTTCTTTTTGCACCTTCAACATTATTCTTCTTCGTTTTCTATTTCATTCAAAGAGCATGGGCACAGTTTGCACCATTTTATGACAACATGGTTCACGATCAATTGTAATTAGCCATCAAATTTTATCCTTCTTACAATCTGAGTTGCAAACCAAACACTCAATCTCAACTGCACCTTCTAGATGCAGAGGGAATCCAAATGCGATTATGCTAGAGAGTAGCTTAATCTTAAAATGGAGTTACGTCTTCCAATGAGATTGTTAGAAGAATACTACTTGGATGCTAACACATGAGATGATCGTAACCCATAGTGTCACAGAAAGGTGGAAAACAGAAGAAGAAAGAAGAAGAAGAAAAATAAGAAGATGAATGAGAAGAAGAAAGAAGAAGAAGAATAAAGAAGAAGAAGGAAAAAGAAGACGGAAGAAGAAGAATGAAGAAGAAAAAGTAAAATGGACATGATGAAAGAAGAAGTGGAAGAAGAATAAAGAAGAAGAAGAGGAACTGCGCCAGCTCCCTTCTACATCTTTTTTTTGTGTGGTAAATCTCTACTAATTTATCTTCTTTCTTTTTCGTTCTTCTTCTACTTCTTCTTCTTCTTTCTTTTTCGTTCTTCTTCTACTTCTTCTTCTTCTTTCTTTTTCTTTCTTCTTCTTTCAACTACTTTCTTCCTCTTCTTCTCTTTCTTCATCATTCTTTTTCTTCGTTCTTCATGCTTCTTCCACATTCTTCTTCTTCATTCTTCTTCTTCTATGTTCTTCTTTCTCATTCTTTTCTTCATTCTTCTTCTTCATTCTTTATTCCTCTTCTTTATTCCTCATTCTTCTTCTTCATTCTTCTTCTTCATTCTTCTTCTTCTTCTTCTTCTATGTTCTTCTTTCTTCTTTCTCGTTGTTTTCTTCATTCTTCTTCATCTTCTTCTTCTTCATTCATCTTCTTCTGCTTTATTCGTCTTCTTCTACTTGTTATTCTTGTTTTTATTCTTTGTTCTTCGCCATTTTTCAATCTTCATCTTCTTTTTTGATATCTTCATTCTTCTTCTTTCTTTTTCTTCTTCGTTCTTCTTCTTCTTCTCCTTCATCTTCATTCTTCTTCTTTTTCTTGATATTCTTCTACTTCATCTTTTTTAATCATTATTTTCCTTCTTTCTCTTCCTCTTTCTTCTTCATTCTTCTTCTTTCTTTTTCTTGATTTTTCATGATTCGTCCTCTTCTTCTTATTCTTCCTTTTCCTCCTTTTACATTATTCTTCTTCATTTTCTTTTTCAATCAAAGAGTACGGACACAGTTTGCACCATTTTTTGACAACATGGTTCACAATCATATGCAATTACGCATCCAAATTTTATTCTTCTGATAATCTGAGTTGCAAACCAAACACTCAATCTCAACCGCACCTTCTAGATGCCGAGGAAATCCAAATGCGATTGTGTTAGAGAGTAGCTTAATCCTAAGAAGGAGTTGGGTATTTCAAAGAGATTGTCAGAAGAACAAAACTTTGATGCTAACACATGAGATGATCGTAACCCATAGTGTCATAGTAAGGTGAAAAACAGAAGAAGAATGAAGAAGAAGAAAAATAAGATGATGAATGAGAAGAACAAAGAAGAAGAAGAATGAAGAAGAAGAATGAAGAAGAAGAAGAAGAAGAATGAAGAAGAAAAAGAAAAAGGGACATGATGAAAGAAGAAGTGGAAGAAGAATAAAGAAGAAGAAGAGGAAGGGCGCCAGCGCGCTTCTACAACTTTTTTTTGTGTGGTAAATCTCTACTAATTCATCTTCTTTCTTTTTCGTTCTTCTTCTACTTCTTCTTCTTCTTTCTTTTTCGTTCTTCTTCTACTTCTTCTTCTTCTTTCTTTTTCGTTCTTCTTCTTTCAACTACTTTCTTCCTCTTCTTCTCTTTCTTCATCATTCTTTTTCTTCGTTCTTCATGCTTCTTCCACATTCTTCTTCTTCATTCTTCTTCTTCTATGTTCTTCTTTCTCATTCTTTTCTTCATTCTTCTTCTTCATTCTTTATTCCTCTTCTTTATTCCTCATTCTTCTTCTACATTCTTCTTCTTCGTTCTTCTTCTGAATCTTCTTCTATGTTCTTCTTTCTTCTTTCTCGTTGTTTTCTTCATTCTTCTTCTTCTGCTTCATTCGTCTTCTTCTACTTATTCTTCTTCTTTTTCTTCTTTTTTCTTCGCCATTTTTCAATCTTCTTCTTCTTTTTCTTCATCTTGATTCATCTTCTTTCTTTTTCTTCTTCTTTCAACTACTTTCTTCATCTTCTTCTTTTTTTATTTATCATTCTTTTTCTTTGTTCTTCATGCTTCTTCTACATTCTTCTTCTTCATTTTTCTTCTTCTATGTTCTTCTTTCTCGTTCTTTTCTTCATTATTCTTCTTCTTTAATGTTCTTCTTTCTTTTTCATTCTTCTTCTTTAAACTAATTTCTTCGTCTTCTTCTTTTTCTTTATCATTCATTTTCTTTGTTCTTGATGCTTCTTCTACATTCTTCTTCTTCATTCTTCTTCTTCTATGTTCTTCCTTCTCATTATTTTCTTCGATCTTCTTCTTCATTCTTTATTCTTCTTCTCTGTTCCTCATTCTTCTTCTACATTCTTCTACTTCATTCTTCTTCTTCTCCTTCTTCTATGTTCTTCTCTATTCTTTCTTCTTTCTCGTTGTTTTCTTCTTTCCCCTTCATCTTCTTCTTCTTCATTCATCTTCTTCTGCTTCATTCGGCTTCTTCTACTTATTCTTCTTATTTTTCTTCTTTTCTCTTCTACATTTTTCAATCTTCATCTTCTTTTTCTTCTTCTTCATTCTTCTTCTTTCTTTTTCTTCTTCGTTCTTCTTCTTATTATTCTTCTTCTTCTTCTTCTTTGTTCTTCTTCATTTTCTTCCATTTCTTCTGCTTCATCTTTTTTCTTCATTATTTTTCTTCTTTCTCTTCCACCTTCTTCTTCATTCTTCTTCTTTCTTCTTCTTTATTCTTCATGTTTCGTCCTCTTCTTCTTACTCTTCTTTTTCCTCCTTCTACATTATTCTTCTATGTTTTCTTTTTCATTCAAAGAGCATGGGCACAGATTGCTTCATATTATGACAATATGGTTCACGATAATCTGCAATCGGCCTTCCAACTTTTATTCTTCTGAAAATCTGAGTTGCAAACCCAACACTCAATCTCAACCGTACCTTCTAAATACAGAGGAAATCCAAATGCAATTGTGCTAGAGAGTAGCTTAATCCTAAGAAGGAGTTAGGTCTTCAAATCAGATTGTCAGAAGAATAACACATGAGTTGATCGTAACCCATAGTGTCACAGAAAGGTAGAAAATAGAAGAAGAATGAAGAAGAAGAAAAATAAGGAGATGAATGAGAAGAAGAAAGAAGAAGAATGAAGAAGAAGAATGAAGAAGAAGAAGGAAAAAGAAGACGGATGAAGAAGAATGAAGAAGAAAAAGAAAAAAGGACAAGATGAAAGAAGAAGTGGAAGAAGAATAAAGTAGAAGAAGAGGAGGTGCGCCAGCACACTTTAAAAGTGTGCCAGCGCCCTTCTACATCTTTTTTTTTTCTGTAAATTTCTTCTGATTCTTCTTCTTTCTTTTTCGTTCTTCTTCTACTTTTTCTTCTTCTTTCTTTTTCGTTCATCTTCTTTCAACTACTTTCTTCCTTTTCTTTTCTTTCTTCGTCATTCTTTTTCTTCATTCTTCATGCTTCTTCTACATTCTTCTTCTTCATTCTTCTTCTTCTATGTTCTTCTTTCTCATTCTTTTCTTTATTCTTCTACTTTATTCTTTATTCCTCTTCATTGTTCCCCATTCTTCTTCTACATTCATCTTCTTCATTCTTCTTCTTCTTCTTCTATGTTCTTCTTTCTTCTTTCTCATTATTTTCTTCATTCTTCTTCTTCTGCTTCATTCGTCTTCTTCTACTTATTCTTCTTCTTTTTCTTATTTTTTCTTCACCATTTTCAATCTTCATCTTTTTTTTCTTCATCTTGATTATTCTTCTTTCTTTTTCTTCTTTGTTCTTCTACATCTTCTTCATCTTCATTCTTCTTCTATTTCATATCTTCTTTGTAACTTCCACGTCCACTTTGTAGAATTACCCGGCTTGATCCATTTATAGGCTGATAAACATCTTCTTGTACGAAGCTAGGCTGTGAATACAAGGCTCATTTGTATGCTGGGAACCTCTTCTTGCTGAGGTGGAACTCAATGCAAGGTATGTGCGGGTTTGGACCCAGCTTGATCCATTTGTAGGCTGATAAACCTCTTCTTGTTGGAGCTAGGCTGTGAATACAAGACTCATTTGTAGGCTGGGAACCTCTTATTGCTGAGGTGGAACTCAATGCAAGGTATGTGTGGGCTCGGACCCGGCTTAATCCATTTGTAGGCTGAAAAACCTCTTCTTGTATGAAGCTAGGCTGTGAATACAAGACTGATTGCATGAGCTTGGGCTCCCCTTTGATCTGTCTGGATGGAAGACATGATGTCTTTTCATTTGATTGAACTGAGGCTCTATTGATTGAAATTCTGAGATTGATTTTCTGGATAAACTAGGGCTCTGCATTTGATTCAGTTATCGGCTTGATCTTTGACTGAGCTAGGTCTTTACATTTGCTTCACTAATAGGCTGAGATTGACTTGGTCTTTGAATGAGCTAGGGCTCTACATTTGATTCACTTAGACTAAGATTGATTTGATCTTTAGATGAGCTAGGGCTTTACATTTGATTATGAAATGAGCAAGAACTCAGAATGTCACTTTTAGGGTCAGGAATTTGTTATTGATTTTAAAATGAGCAAGAACTCAGAAGGTCACTTATAGGGTGATACTGAATGACTTATTTTTTGAAGTTCCTACCAGCTTTGGACCTTCAGGATTGAAAATTGGAATATCCTTCTTGGAAGCTCTATGGCTATGAACCTTTTAGAATGGAAACTAGAATTTTCTCTTAAGTAGCTTTGTTGCTATGAACCTTTAGGATGCTCGAAAGTAACCCATACAGGAAGTCTTTGTTGACTTTGAACCTTCAGGGTTGAAATCTGACCCATCTTGGAAGTCTCTTGACTTTGAACCTATAGAGTGTTGGACATATTTGAAATGATGGTGAATTCCTTGGCAGTTTTCCAAGTATTTTTGCTCCTTCTTTGTTGGTGAAGGCACAAAACATGACATCAATGGAATGGTGTCATGGACTTCGCTGGCATGATACCTAGATTTGAAATTTACCATTTATGACCTGGTACTGAAAGTTTGACTCAATTTCAACACGGTAGGGATGACTTGGTTACTCCCTTTGAAGGGTTCCATGTAATTTGAAGGTGATGATTTTCTTCAGCCAGCGTTGTTGTTGTTGGATTTTGGATTGAAAGAAACTCTAGTGAGGATTTTGGACAAGAATGAGGGGAGCTTGACAGTCTCTAACCAAAGTGATTTTATTGATTGACCTTGGTGTTAGACTGTCGAGGGGCATCTGATCAATTAAGTTCTTTGACTGTGCATTATGGTAGACCAAATTGGTAAAATAGCCAAGCGGTGATGAAATGTGAAATGGGTTTGGCCCTTAATCTAGGCTCATGAAAAGCTCAGGGCTTTGCAACATTGTTGTGCCAATTTTGAAAGATGAATGAACCATGACCCCAAAGTAGGTATGATGAGCAAAGAATTCGAAGTGTTCCTTCCGAGAATTTGGTGACCAGATCCTAACAGGTGAGCGACCACATTGGCTTTTCTTCATCAACATGATTGGGAGAACTGAGAATTTGGCAAAAACCAACTTGGACGGACCTACTTCTATTGACTAGGAAAGTCAGTGACTTCAGACTAGACAATGGATCCTAGATGTAATACTCATGATCAAGTTCAATTTCTCTGCATCGGGTATATCTATGCCCCAGTGTCTGCATGTTGTGATAGACCGCTACTATAGAAGGAAATGAGCAACCTAACAAAGTTGGAACTAGGTTGAATCTCGATTGCATCAAGAATTTGACCATGCTTCCAAGGTCAAGGGAATATTGACAGATTGATTGCAGAAAGTGTCTTCTTTGATAAAACCTTCTTGAATTTTGAAAAATGAAGAAACTGATGATTTGAATGAATTTGGTTACATCCGTAACCAGGCCATGAGAATTTGCTCTCTCCCTAACATGACCAACAGGATTTGAAGATAGAATTCTATTGAAAGGCAATGCTATGGAGCCCAACAGATGATGGTTATTCAACTCCTCCGAGTATGATTCACTGGAGAGCAAAATAGAGGTTCCTTATGAAGGGTAGACTAGGTATGACACTTGTCTACATGAACCACTGAATCTTTCTATGAAGGGCCAATGAGGGAAATGCTTTAGGGTTGCATCAAGTAGCCTATCGCCACTGAGGTATTATGTGTTGCCCATTGAGGTTTCTCGGGTTGCCTTTTCCTGCTGAGGTTTCTTTTCTTCCCTTTATTTTTTTCATTTTTTTCTTTTGCAAACCCCATCTTGGGTTGAATAAAGAGTCCAGATATGGTGAGGATATTGTCAAAATTATGATTTTGTCCAATGGTCTGAAACCCTTAGGGGATATCCGAACGGCATGACTTTCATGACAAATGGGTAGCCTTGCCCCACTGTTTAAGTTGACACCTACCCGTATTGATAGGCGGGCAGCTATTTGAATCATCACTAAAAGCGACCTTAGGGAAATGCAGTCCCACACCAAAATTAAAAATGGTGCCGAATTATGTTTTCCTTTCTTGGAGATTTTCAGATGGAACACGTTTCTCAATAAGCTACATCAAGATGCCGAATCAGTCACGTTCATATCTGGGCCTGAAACCTTTAGGTTTGTTGACAAGTACTGATGTTGAAGGTCCAAGAGGACTGATGTGAAACTGTCCACATGGGTCTACCAATGGGAGAGTGTTTGGTTGTTTATGTAGAATGGGTTTATCTTACCGAGAAGATCCCATTTTATTGGCTTAAGGAATGAAGGGCTTATAGGAACCTTGGGAAGCCGTCGGATGTAATGAACGACAGATGAGAGTTCCAGCCAGATTCATGAATTTGTACATAAAATGATGACATGATTACAAGATTCAATGCCATAAAAACTGATAATCAAAAGTAGGGCTCGTGATAGAGACTCATTGGAAGGTCGTCAGATTGATGGACGGGAGAGAGAGCCTAATGCCGATGAGAAATATTTCTCTGATGATGAAGAAGTGATGAGATCGTCTCTTGTAAAGGCAGGATGTAATTGGCCAAAATCAAAAGTCCGGTCCAACATGATGTAATTCTCGACGATTGATCAAACTTGCTATCAGGCTTTGGTTGGAACTATCATCCTCTTGAAGTGAGAGGGACAATTGGCTTACTGTCGAGCTCCAATGCCATTTAACATCTTACTATTTTCTTTTCTTCTCTTTTTTTTCTTTTTTCTTTTTTATTTTATTTTTGGATGTGAAGGCCACATAATGAAGTGCTTCGCTTGATCGCAAAATTGAATCCTGACTTTCAATATTGGATTTGAATCTTCTTTTTCTAAACATTTCCTATCAGATAGAATGTCTTTGCCCCAACTAGCACTCTAATCTTCTGTAAACTATATGAGCATTTGTGACTGCTCATATAGTATCTGATTTTATCTGAACGATGGATCCGTATGCTGTCCTCTAGAAGTTACTCATTACCTTCTGTCTGATGTGACTACCTCCCATTATTGATGTAGATAAAACATAGGCTTGAATTACTATTTTTTTTTGAGTATCCTAATGACCACATTCTTTGATTTTGAGATAGATCATTCATCATGTATCTCTTGCATGCAGATGATGTACTTTGTATGAACTTTGGTATTTCCATCTTTTTGGTGGCACATCTGTCCTCCACTCATTTGTACTGATTGGCTGACCTTGATATGATCTGTTATTATGTTTTCTTGGAATCTTTCACAGATAGAACAAATGGGAGCTTCTCCAATACATGTTTCTTGAGACTACTCGTGTCTCCCGATTGATCATTTAAAGCTTTCGCAGACGGGTTGGACCTTTCTTTCTCAAGAGGCTAGGTGGCGTAGAAGTTCAAGAGACGACTCATCGTTTCAATCATCTTCAGAGTCAGAATTGACAGCGCACGTAGAATAGGAAAATGTATGAAACTGGGAGGAAATGTATGGAAGAGACAAGGCACAGAGTTTGAAATCCCAAACGGGTGATTTTTTTTTTTTTACTTACAGGGTAGATTGGACTGGACTTGTCAACAAGCATATCAATCTTGGACCTAGACATGGATGACCTATCGAATATCGATAATAGAAAGTTGAAACAACTAGTTCGTCCAAGCGGCTCCAGTTGGGCATAACGCCTTCAACGACCACCTTCAGTCGTTGCGGGAATAAATCTTCCTTTAGACCTCTAACAGCAGGATTCATCATGCCCCTCTATTAATAGGTGTAAGATGCCTACCTTTCAGGGTTCCATATAATTCTTACCCTTTTTTCAGTTTGGAATACATTCATAACCGGGCTATTGCTTTTCAAGCTCAAGGTTATTCTGGTTCATGCCCCAGTTTGGGGTTTGATGGATTCATCAATGGATCACTTCTAGTTGAGTTCAAAGTCATTCTAGCTTATGCCCCAGCTTATGGAGCAAGGGGTATCACCATTGCACTACACCATTTTGAATCCAAGATTGGACTAATTTATGCCTTGGCTTGGGGGGTTCAATGGATTTTTTTGTTAGACCACTCTCAATTTGGGTCTAAGGTCAATTTGGTCCATGCCCCAGTTTTGGGCATAATGGCTTTCCTCATTAGACCGCATTCAATATGGGTCCAACGTCAATCTAATTCATGTCCCAGTTTATGGATTAATGGTTTCATCATTGGACCATTCCCTAGCTGTGATTTTGGTTCCTATCTTAGCCTGGGGCATATCAGATCTCATCTTTGGTCAACCCTACTACTCGGGAAAATTTCATTCCCTCTCTTTGAACAATGAGAAATATGAGGGCAACTCTTTGGATTCTAGTATTTCCTTGGCTAATGGGGAAGAAATGCCTATGATGGGATAGCACTATCATAGTTGAAGTTTCATGGTCTCCTGATGACTCTAGAATCTGGAATTGATCTTTACTGACAAGCAATGAGGAATGCTTCTCATTCACCAATCTTGACGAGTTATCCTAACTTGTAGCACTGGGCTATGATAGACATGGATCGGGCTCTAATTGATAGAGCCAGAGATTGATTTTGAATCGGTCTCCGATTGATAGAGACAAGATTGACTTTGAATTGGTCTCTGATTGATAGAGACAGAGTTGACTTTGAATTGGTCTCTGATTGATAGAGATCAAGATTGACTTTGAATTGATCTCTGATTGATAGAGATCAAGATTGATTTTGAATTGGTCTCTGATTGATAGAGATCAAGATTGATTTTGAATTGGTCTCTGATTGATAGAGATCAAGATTGACAGTCGTGGACTGGGCTCTAATTGCTAAAGGCAAGGATTGCTTGAATTGGGCGCTGATTGATAGAGGCCAAGTATGACAATCATGGGTTGGACTCTAATTGCTAGAGATGGTGGATTGATTGAGTTAAAATGACTGAAACCCTCTTTGATTACTTTATGAAATGGAACATGGACCAGAGGTAATGGTTGAACAGGCCTAGAGGCTAACTCATGCTCATATTGAGCTCATATGAATGAAACTTTTCTTAGTTCCAATATAAATCGGAACCTGAACCGGAGTTGACGGTTAGACAAGGCTAGGGGCTAATTAAATTCAAATGAATGGAACTCTTCTTAGTTTCAACATGAATCAGAACTTGAATCATGGTTGATGGTTGAATAAGCCTAGTGGCTAATTGAATTCAGATGAATGAAACTTTTCCTAGTTCGACATGAATCAGAACCCTAACCAAAGTTGATGGTTGGTTAATGGAACTTTTCTTAGTTCCAACATGAATCAGAACCCTAACCAAAGTTGATGGTTGGATAAGCCTAGTGGCTAATTGAATTCAGATGAATGGAACATTTTCAAGCTCCGACATGAATCGGAACCCTAACCAAAATTGATGGTTGGATAAGCCTAGTGGCTAATTGAATTAAGATGAATGGAACTTTTCTTAGTTCCTGACATGAATCAGAACCCTAACCAAAGAGGATGGTTGGATAAGCCTAGTGGCTAATTGAATTCAGATGAATGGAACTTTTTCTAGTTCCGACATGAACCGGAACCCTAACCAAAATTGATGGTTGGATAAGCCTAGTGGCTAATTGAATTCAGATGAATGAAACTTTTCCTAGTTCCAACATGAACCAGAACCTAAGTAGGAGGTGAAAGGTGAAAAAAGCCTAGGGGCCGAATGCCTCCTCCATTTTAACATGATCTAGGAGTGATGATTGAACCTGCCTAGGGGTTAAAGCCTTCTTCAGTTCTGAGATGAACCAAAAATGGTGGATGAATCTGAGGTTGAATATTTTTTTGATTCTGATATGAGCTGGATGTGATTGAATCTGCCTAGAGGCTGAATCTTTCCTTAATTCTGGATGAACCAAAATGATGATTGGACCTGCCTAGGGGCTGAATCTTTCCTTCAGTTCTGAGATAAACCAGAAATGGCGGTTGGACCTACCTAGGGGCTGAATATTTTTTTGATTCTGAGATGAACTGGATGTGATTGAATCTGCCTACGGACTGAATCTTTCCGTAATTTCGGATAATCGAAATGATGATTGGACCTGCCTAGGGGCTGAACCATTCTTCAGTTCTGAGATGAACCAAAAAATGGTGGTTGAATCTAGGGCTGAATATTTCTTTGATTCTGAAATGAATTGGATGTGATTGAATCTGCCTAGGGGCAAAATCTTTCCTTAATTTTGGATGAACCGAAATGATGATTCGACCTGCCTAGGGGCTGAATCTTTCCTTAATTCAAAGGTGAATAGGGAACAATGATTGGATTTGCCTAGGGGTTGAATCTCTTCTTAATTCAAAGGTGGATAGGGAACAATAATTGGATTTGCCTAGGGGCTGAATCTTTCCTTAATTCAAAGGTGAATAGGGAATAGTGATTGGATTTGCCTAGGGGCTGAATCTCTCCGTATTTCAGAGATTAATCAAGAACTATGATTGGATTTGCCTAGGGGCTGAATCTTTCCTTAATTCAGAGATGAATTGAGAACTTTGATTGGATTTTCCTAGGTGCTAGGTCTTTCCTTAATTCAGAGATGAATCGAGAACTATAATTGGATTTGCCTAGGGGCTGGATCTTTCCTAAATTCAGAGATGAATCGAGAACTATAATTGGAGTTGCCTAGGGGCTAGATCTTTCCTTAATTCAGAGATGAATCGAGAACGGTGATTGGATTTGCCTAGGGGATGAATATTTCCTTAATTCAAAGATGAATCGGGAACTATGATTGGACTTGCCTAGGGGCTGAATCTTTCCTTAATTCAGTGAATAGGGAACAATAATTGGATTTGCCTAGGGGCTAAATCTTTCCTTAATTTAGAAGTGAACGGAGAATGGTGATTTGATTTGTCTAGGGACTAAATCTTTCCTTAATTCTGAGATGAATTGAGAAAAATTATTGGATTTGCCTAGGGGCTGAATCTTTCCTTAATTTTGAGGTGAATCGAGAACTATGATTGGATTTGCCTAGGGGCTGAATCTTTCCTTAATTCAGAGATGAATCGAGAACTATGATTGGATTTGCCTAGGGGCTGAATCTTTCATTCTTTCTTACAAAATTTGATGTTCAATCAAGATCTAGATTCATGACTTCCATTGATTCATTTAGAAAGATAATATGGATGGATCTCAAGGTGGGAGATCAAGACAATTCCCTAATTGTAGGGGCCTCTCACCCTAAAAGGGTGGATATAGTTTGCAATTTGATTCTCTTTTCCAAAGACATTGAAATCCAATGGAGGAATATTGAGATTCTAGACATCTAGAGGAGTGGAAGAAGTCACATGCACAATCAAAGATGACTTAACCAAACAAAGTTAGCTCCCTCATAAGAGAGATTGGGTAAACATTATCCGAGTCAATTTAATTGAATTTGATTAAGCCATGTGTTCAGTCTTGGGACCTCGTGATTCCAAAAATAGATAGTCAGTGGTACCAAGGTCTGGCCACTTGGGTTGCCTAATTCGATGAAATTAAAATGGATATATTAATCCGTCCTCCTTATTAGGGATGGATAGAAAAAGCGGTTCATGATTGAAAAAATTGATAAATTTCTACTTGATCATAGTATCTATATCGTGACGAAGATTTTTTGATCGTTTTTGAGACTGATGTATCAATATTGAACGATCAACACAATGAGCTTTGTACGATGGAGGGCGTGTACAGACCGCCTACACTAATGTGTATGCGGGTATACGTAACCCTCACGCTCCCAACAAGTGAGAGACAAGAATACTCAAGTGTGGATCCAAACATATTGACAAGTCAAGGAAAAAAATGGGCAGAACTTCGACGTCTCGGATGTAAATATTATGATCGAGTGGATTTTACCATGTTGGTTCAAAAATAGACCAAAAATAACATACATGTGGCTCAAACTGGGTTAGGACAGAAAAGGACACCTTGACGAGGATGGGATAACCTATCACCGAATGCTCGATGAATAATGGGCCCCCAATCCCTTTATATACTATGTTGCAAGGATCCAAGCGACGTGGAGTAGCATAATGCATTCCCAGGCAGACCCAAGAAACGCTCGTTAGAGGCTACTCGCCAGTCGTGGTCTCACAAAGTACAGGCCAAGGCTGTGTGTTTTGCCTAGCGGGCTACCCCATATTCAAGGGACCTGGTTCGGCTACTCGCACGAATGTGTGACTAAACCCGTTCCCCCTAAAGTAATAATATACAAGCATAAATATAGTATCCTAAAATCTAGCATCCAATTCACACAAGGAAAATTTTCATTTAGGAGTTTAACATTTATATCCCCAGCGGAGTCGCCATTGTGAGGACAAAGATGGAAATCTTGGAAGTCGCCACCTAGATTTAGGTCTAGGACCTTAGAAATATGAAATCTCACCCCAAGGTAAGACTTTGATTGACTCATGACCCTTAGATTGGATTTTTGGTCCATCAGAGATTGGGTAAGCGTCAGGTTACGGTTATGGGAAGGGGTTAGGCACCCAAACCGCCCGATCAAAATCGGTCTCCTATGCCTTTCCTATGCTAAACTCTATCTGTTAAACTAAACCAAACCAAGTGGTTTGATATCATTGAACCAAATCTATATCCATCAGATTGCCTACGTATTACGGAATTATTCTAAAAATCAGGTTCACCATCGTAATTCAGGTGTGATTAAAGTTTATGGCTGTGATTTATGCTTGTGCATGATTAAGTTTATTGTTCAAGTTGATGTTTATGCTTGAAAAGTTGAGAAAATCCTATGGGTTAGGATCTGGATAGTCCAAGTGGACTGATAGATAGTCCTAGTGGATTTAAGAATAACCCTATTTGGGTCAAAATTTGGATAACCCATTCTAGGTTGAAATGTGGATAACCCTTTGTGGGTTGAAATATGGGTAAATATCCTTGTAGATCTACGGATGGTCCAAGTGGACTATGATGTGGATCCGAATTTGGGATTCTCCCAAATAGCCTACGTATCCCAGGGTTTGACCTAGGAATCAGAATCCACATAGTTCGGGCTAGATAACCCTATTTGGGTCAAAATGTAGGTAAGTATCCTAGTGGATCTATGGATAGTCCGAGCGGACTAAGGTGTGGATAAATATCCCAGTGGATCTATGGATAGTCTGAGTAGACTAAGGTGTGGATAACCCTATTTGGGTTAAAATATGGGGGATATCCTAGTGGATCTATGGATAGTCCGAGTTGACTATATTGTGGATCCAAATTTGGGTTTCTCCCAAATGGCCTACCTATCCTAGGGTTTGACCTAGGAATCAGAATCCACATAGTTCGGGACTCTAGGTTGAAATGGTTGAGTATCCTAGTGGATCTATGGATAGTCTGAGTGGACTAAGGTCCGAATTTGGGTTTCTCTCAAATAGCCTACGTATCCTAGGGTTTGCCCTAGGAATCAGAATCTGCGTAGTTCGAAATATAACCTGTTCTAGGTTAGAAAGTGAGAACCTGTTCTAGGTTTGGGATTGAGAACATATTCTAGGTTAGGGTTTAGAACCTATTCTAGGTTTAGGGTTTACCGAGGGACAAAATCATCCTAAATCACCCTTTTCATCCTGAATTCTAATTTTCGAAAGTTTGGAAAGTGGACAAAATCATCCTAAATCACCCTTTTCATCCTTTGCAGCTTTGAAGTTCTGACGATAATTTTGCATGCAAGCTTGCATGGGACCCACTGGTGACTTCTACTCGGGATTTTTTTACGTCCACTTTGTAGAACATCATGAATGAAGAATAATGGTCTTGGAATCATCTGAATCCGATGTAGAACGGGAAAGATATGAAGCTTTGAAGTTCAAACGATCATTTTGCATGCAAGTTTTCATGGGACCCACTGGTGACTTCTACCTTGGATTTTTTTACGTCCACTTTGTAGAACATCATGAATGAAGAATAATGGTCTTGTATTCATCTGAATCCGATGTAGAACGGGAAAGATATGAAGCTTTGAAGTTCTAACGATCATTTTGCATGCAAGTTTACTTGGGACCCACTGGTGACTTCTACTCGGGATTTTTTACGTCCACTTTGTAGAACATAATGAATGAAGAATAATGGTCTTGGGATCATCTGAATCCGATGTAGAACGGGAAAGATATGAAGCTTTGAAGTTCTAACGATCATTTTGCATGCAAGTTTGCATGGGACCCACTGGTGACTTCTACCCGGGATTTTTTACGTCCACTTTGTAGAACATCATGAATGAAGAATAATGGTCTTGGAATCATCTGAATCCGATGTCGGATGATCAAGATATGATGATTTGAAATTCAAACGATCCGACTTAGGATAATTTGCATGAAGGCCCCTGAGATTATTTATAATAATTTCAGAAACCTCCCTTATATGTATCATCCGACTAAAATGGTCGTATCTTCCTCATTTGATATCAGAATTGAGCAGTTCTGGTCTCGTTTCGAAGATAATTCTATGACCTATGCATCTATGCAGATAATAGCCCATGACCCTACTGTGGGGATTAGTGGAGAATCACAAATCTTTGGGTTATAGGTAAGAAACCTGCCATATTGGTTCATTTATGCCGAGGGTGGCAAAAATGGGGTGCTTACAGATGCCCCTCTTTAGCCGAGATTATTATCAGTTGAATGCTAAAGATAAAAGAACCACATTTTTGGGGTATGAGTGATATTGTTTATTAGGCTGCACTTAGGGTATTTCTTCCTAAACTGCCTACGTATTCTAAGGGTGTCCTAGAAATCAAGCCCAGAACGTAGTTTGACTGGCCAGAAGGTTTGCTCTTCATGGAAGATTGGTGAGTGCTCTTCTTGTATGAAGCTGGCTGTGAATACAAGGCTCATTTGTAGGCTGGGAACCTCTTCTTGCTGAGGTGGAACTCATGATGCAAGGTACATGCGGGCTTGACCCGGCTTGATCCATTTGTAGGCTGATAAACCTCTTCTTGTATGAAGCTAGGCTGTGAATACAAGGCTCATTTGTAGGCTGTGAACCTCTCCTTGCTGAGATGGAACTCAATGCAAGGTATGTACGGGCTTGGACCCGGCTTGATCCATTTGTAGGCTGATAAACCTCTTCTTGTACGAAGCTAGGCTGTGAATACAAGGCTCATTTGTAGGCTGGGAACGTCTTCTTCCTGAGATGGAACTCAATGCAAGGTATGTGCGGGCTTGGACCCGGCTTGATCCATTTGTAGGCTGATAAACCTCTTCTTGTATGGAGCTAGGCTGTGAATACAAGGCTGATTGCATGGGCTTGGGCTTGGATTTGATTTGTTCGGATGGAAGACTTGATGTCTTCTCTTTGATTGAACTAAGGCTTTTTTGATTGAGATTCTGAGATTGATTTTCAGAATAAGCTAGGGCTTTGCATTTGATTCACTTATAGGCTGAGATTTATTTGATCTTTGGATGAGTTAGGGATCTGCATTTGATTCCCATATAGGCTGAGATTGACTTGATCTTTGAATGAGCTAGGGCTCTAAATTTGATTCACTAATAGGCTGAGATTTATTTGAACTTTGGATGAGCTAGGGCTCTGCATTTGATTCCCATATAGGCTGATATTGACTTGATCTTTGAATGAGCTAGGGCTCAACATTTGATTCACTAATAGGCTGAGATTGATTTGAACTTTGGATGAGCTAGGGCTCTGCATTTGATTCCCTAATAGGCTAAGATTGATTTGAACTTTGGATGAGCTAGGGCTCTGCATTTGATTCCCATATACGTTGAGATTGACTTGATCTTTGAATGAGCTAGGGCTCTACATTTGATTCTGAAATGAGCAAGAACTCGGATTATCACTTTTAGGGTGAGGAATTTGCTATTGATTCTGAAATGAACAGGAACTCAGAAGATCACTTATAGGGTGATATTGAATGACTCATCTTGGCAGTTCCTACCAACTTTGGACCTTTGGGATTGAAAATAAGAATATCCTTCTTGGAAGCTCTATGGCTATGAACCATTAGGATGCTTGAAAGTAACCCATATAGGAAGGCTTTGTTGACTTTGAACCGTTAGGGTTGGAATCTGACCCATCTTGGAAGTCTATTGACTTTGAACCTATAGAGTGCTGGACATATTTGAAATGATGGTGAATTCCTTGGCAGTTTTCCAAGGTTTTTTTGCCCCTGCTTTATTGGTGAAGGCATAAAACATGACATCAATGGAAATGGTGTCATGGACTTCGCTGGCATGATAACTAGATTTGAAATTTTCCATTTATGATCTGGTACTGAAAGTTTGATTCAATTTCAGCATGGTAGGGATGACTTGGTTACTCCCTTTGAAGGGTTCCATGTAATTTGAAGGTGATGATTTTCTTTAGCCAACATTGATGTTGTTGGATTTTGGATTGAAAGAAAATCTAGCGAGGATTTTGAACAAGAATGAGGGGAGCTTAACAGTATCTAACCAAAGTGATTTTATTGATTGACCTTGGTGTTAAACTGTCGAGGGGAATCTAGTCAACTAAATTCTTTGACTGTGCGTTATGGTAGACCAAATTGGTAGAACAGCCAAGCGGCGATGAAATGTGACATGAGTTTGGCCATTGATCTAGGCTCATGAAAAGCTCAGGGCTTTGCAATATTGTTGTGCCAATTTTGAAAGATTAATGAATCATGGCCCCAAAGTAGGCATGAGGAGCAAAGGATTTGAAGTGTTCCTTCAGAGAATTTGGTGACCAACTCCTAACAGGTGAGTGACCACGTTGGATCTTCTTCATCAACAGGATTGGGAGAACTGAGAAATTGGTAAAAACCAACTTGGACGGACCTACTTCTATTGACTAGGAAAGTCAGTGACTTCAGACTAAACAATGGATCCTAGATGTAATGCTCATGATCAAGTTCAATTCCTCTACATAGGGTATATCTATGCTTTAGTGTCTGCATGTTGTGACAGACCACTACTGTAGTATGCTAGGGCAAGATAAAAGGAAACAGGCAATCTAACAGAGTTAGAACTAGGTTGAATCTGGATTGCATCCAGAATTGACCATGCTTCCAAGGTCAAGGGAAGATTAACAGATTGATTGCAGGAAGTGACTTCTTAGATAAGCCCTTCTTGAATCTT
Organism: Protea cynaroides; assembly: GCA_028583415.1. Lineage (NCBI taxonomy): Eukaryota > Viridiplantae > Streptophyta > Magnoliopsida > Proteales > Proteaceae > Protea > Protea cynaroides. Next base: position 33,953,573 of record CM053265.1, read on the forward strand.
AAAAAATGAGGGAGCTGATGATTTGATGAATTTGGCTACATCCGTAACTAGGCCATGAGAATTTGCTCTCTCCGTAACATGACCAAAGGATTTGAAGATAGAATTCTGTCGAAAGCCAATGCTATGAAGCCCAACAGATGATGGTTTGTTCAACTCCTCCAAGTATGATTCACTGGAGAGCAAGAGGGGTTCCTTTCCTTATGGAGGGTAAACTGGTATGACACTTGTCTACATCAACCACTGAATTTTTCAATGAAGGGCTAATGAGGGCAATGCTTTAGGGTTGCATCATGTCGCCTATCCCCACTGAGGTATTACGGGTTGCCCATTGAGGTTTCTCGGGTTGCCTTTCCCTGTTGAGGTTTCTTTTCTTCCCATTATTATTTTTTTTCATTTTCTTCTTTTTGCAGACCCCATCTTGGGTTGAATAAAGAGTCCTGATATGGTGAGGATATTGCCAAAATTATGGTCTTATCCAATGGTCTGAAACCCTTAGGGGAAATCTGAATGGCATGACTTTCATGGCAAATGGGTAGCCTTGCCCCACTGTTTAAGTTGACACCTACACGTATTGATAGGCGGGCAGCTATTTGAATCATCACTAAAAGTGATCTTAGGGAAATGCAGTCCCACACCAAAATTAAAAATGGTGCCAAATTATGTTTTCCTTTCTTGGAGATGTTCAGATGGAACACGTGTCCCAACAAGCTATATCGAGATTCTGAATCAGTCACGATCATATCTGGGCCTGAAACCTTTAGGTTTGTTGACAAGTATTGATGTTGAAGGTCCAAGAGGACTGATGTGAAACTGTCCACATGGGTCTACCATTGGGAGAGTGTTTGGTTATTTATGTAGAATGGGTTTATCTTACCGAGAAGATCCCATTTTATTGGCTTGAGAAATGAAGGGCTTATGGGAACTTTGGGAAGCCGTCGGATCTAATGAACGACAGATGAGAGTTTCAGCCAGATTTATGAATTTGTACATAAAATGATGACATGATCATGAGATACAATGCCATAAAAATTGATAATCAAAAGAAGGGCTTGTGATAGAGACTCCTTGGAAAGCAGTCAGATTGATAGACGGGAGAGAGAGTCTAATGCCGATGAGAAATGTTTCTCTGATAATGAAGAAGTGATGAGATCGATTCCTGTAAAGGCAGGATGTAATTGGCCAAAATCAAAAGTCCGGTCCAACATGTTGTAAATCTCGACGAATGATCGAACTTGCTGTCAGGCTTTGGTTGGAACTATCATCCTCTTGAAGTGAGAGGGACAATTGGCTTACTGTCAAGCTCCAATGCCATTCAACATCTTACTATTTTCTTTTCTTCTCTTTTTTTTTCTTTTTTCTTTTTTTCTTTTTCTTTTATTTTTAGATGTGAAGGCCACATAATGCAGTGCTTCGCTTGATCGCGAAATTGAATCCTAACTTTCAATATTGGATTTGAATCTTCTTCTTCCAAACATTTCCAATCAGATAGAACGTCTTTGCCCCAACTAGCACTTTGATCTTCTGTAAACTTTATGAGCATTTGTGACTGCTCATATAGTATCTGATTTTATCTGAATGGTGAATCTGTATGCTGTCCTCTGGATGTTAATCATCACCTTCTATCTGATGTGACTGCCTTCCCATTATTGATGTAGATAAAACATAGGCTTGAATTTTTTTTTTTTATTTTTTTTTTTGGGTATCCCAATGACCTCGTTCTTTGATTTTGAAATTGATCATTCATCATGTATCTCTTGCTTGCAGATGATATACTTTGTAAGAACTTTGGTATTTCCATCTTCTTGGTGGCACATCTGTCCTCCACTCATTTGTACTGATTGGCTGACCTGTTGATATGATCTGTTATTATATAATGCTTTCCTTGGAATCTTTTCACAGATAGAACAAATGGCAGCTTCTCCAATACATGTTTCTTGAGACTACTCTTGTGTCTCCCGATTGATCATTTAAAGCTTTCCCAAACGGGTTGGACCTTTCTTTCTCAAGAGGCAGGAGATGGCTCATCATTTCAATCATATTCAGAGTTAGAATTGACTGCGCACGTAGAATAGGAGGATGTATGAAACTGGGAGGAAATGTATCGAAGAGACAAGGCACAGAGTTTGAAATCCCCAACGGGGTGATTTTCTTTTACTTGCATGGCAGATTGGACTAGACTTGTCAACAAGCATATTGATCTTGGACCCAGACATGGATGACCTATCAAATACCGATAATAGAAAGTTAAAACAACTAGTTCGTCCAAGCGGCTCCTGTTGGGCATAACGCCTTCGACGACCACCTTCAGTTGTTGCGGGAATAAGTCTTCCTTCAGATCTCTAATAGCAGGACTCATCATGCCCCTCTATCAATAGGTGCAAGATACCTACCTTTTCCATCTTTTTTTTTCAGTTTGGGATCCATTCAAAACCGGACTATTGCTTTTTAAGCTCAAGGTTACTCGGGTTCATGCCTCAGTTTGGGGTTTGATGAATTCATCAATGGACCACTTCTAGCTGAGTTCAAAATCATTCTAGCTTATGCCCCAGCTTATGGAGCAAGGGGTATCACCATTGCACTACACCATTTTGAATCCAAGATTGGACTAATTTATACCTTGGCTTGGGGGGTTTAATGGATTTCTTTGTTAGACCACTCTCAATTTGGGTCTAAGGTCAATTTGGTCCATGCCCCAGTTTAGGACATAATGGCTTTCCTCATTAGACCGCATTCAATTTGAGTCCAAAATCAATCTGGTTTATGACCAGCTTAGGGCTCATGACTTTCCTCATTGAACCATACCCAATTCAGGCCCAAGGTCAATCCGGTTCATGCCCCAGTTTGGGGGTCATTGGCTTTCCTCATCAGATCGCACTCAATTTAGGTCTAAGTTCAATCTGGTTCATGCCCCAGATTATGGGTTAAGGGTTTCATGATTGGACCATTCTGATTCTTATCCTTGCTTGGGGCACATTGGATTTCATCTTTGGTCTACCCTACTGCTTGGGAAAATTCCATTCCCTCTCTTTGAATAATGAGAAATGTGAGGGCAACTCTTCGGATTCAAACATTTCCTTGGCCAATGGGGCAGAAATGCCCATGATGGGATAGCACTATTATAGCTGAAGGTTCATGATTTCCTGATGACTCCAGAATCTAGAATTGATCTTTATTGACAAGCAATGGGAAATCCTCCTCGTTCGCCATTCTTGATGAGTGATCCTAACTTGTAGCACTGGGCTATGATAGACATGGATCGGGCTCTAATTGATAGAGCCATAGATTGATTTTGAATCAGTCTCCGATTGATAGAGACAAAATTGACTTTGAATTAGTCTCTGATTGATAGAGACAGAGTTGACTTTGAATTGGTCTCTGATTGATAGAGATCAAGATTGATTTTGAATTGATCTCTGATTGATAGAGATCAAGATAGATTTTGAATTGGTCTCTGATTGATAGAGATCAAGATTGATTTTGAATTGGTCTCTGATTGATAGAGATCAAGATTGATTTTGAATTGGTCTCTGATTGATAGAGATCAAGATTGATTTTGAATTGGTCTCTGATTGATAGAGATCAAGATTGATTTTGAATTGGTCTCTGAATGATAGAGATCAAGATTGATTTTGAATTGGTCTCTGATTGATAGAGATCAAGATTGATTTTGAATTGGTCTCTGATTGATAGAGATCAAGATTGATTTTGAATTGGTCTCTGATTGATAGAGATCAAGATTGATTTTGAATTGGTCTCTGATTGATAGAGATCAAGATTGATTTTGAATTGGTCTCTGATTGATAGAGATCAAGATTGACAATCGTGGACTGGGCTCTAGTTGCTAGAGGCAAGGATTGCTTAAGTTGGGCTCCGATTGATAGAGGCCAAGGAAGACAATCATGGATTGGACTCTAATTGCTAGAGATGATGGATTGACTGAAATTCTCTTTGATCCCTTTATGAAGTGGAATATTGACCAAAGGTAATGATTGAACAGGCCTAGAGGCTAACTCATGCTCACATTGAGTTCATATGAATGGAACCTCTTTCAGTTTCGACATGAATCAGAACCTGAACTGGAGTTGACGGTTGGACAAGCCTAGGGGCTAATTAAATTCAAATGAATGGAACTCTTCTTAGTTCCAACATGAATCAGAATTTGAACCATAGTTGATGGTTGGATAAGCCTAGTGGCTAAATGAATTCAGATGAATGAGACTCTTCTTAATTCCAACATGAATCTGAACCTGAACCAAAGTTGATAGTTGGACAAGCCTAGGGGCTAAATAAATTCAGATGAATGGAACTTTTCCTAGTTTCGACATGAACTGGAACCCTAACCAAAGTTGATGGTTGGATAAGCCTAGTGGCTAATTGAATTCAAATAAATGGAATTTTTCCTAGGTCCAACATGAATCAGAACCTAAACAGGAGGTGAAGGGTGAAAAAGCCTAGGGGCCGAATGCCTTCTTCATTTTAGCATGATCTGGGAGTGATGATTGAACCTGCCTAAAGGTTAAACCCTTCTTTGATTCTGAGATGAACCAGAAATGGTGGTTGAATCTAGGGCTGAATATTTCTTTGATTCTGAGATGAACTGGATGTGATTGAATCTGCCTAGAGGCTAAATCTTTCCTCAATTCTGGATGAACCGAAATGATGATTGGACCTGCCTAGGGGCTGAATCTTTCCTTCAGTTCTGAGATGAACCAGAAATTGTGGTTGGACCTGCCTAGGGGCTGAATATTTTTTTTGATTCTGAGATGAACTGGATGTAATTGAATCTGCCTAGGGGCTGAATCTTTCCTTAATTCTGGATGAACCAAAATGATGATTGAACTTGCCTAGGGGCTGAACCTTTCTTCAGTTCTGAGATGAACCAGAAATGGTGATTGAATCTGGGGCTAATTATTTCCTTGATACTGAGATGAACTGAATGTGATTGAATCTGCCTAGGGGCTGAATCTTTCCTTAATTCTGGATGAACCAAAATGATGATAGGACCGGCCTAGGGGCTGAATATTTTTTTGATTCTGAGATGAACTAGAATGATGATTGGACCTGCCTAGGGGCTGAAATCTTTCCTTAATTCAAAGGTGAATAGGGAATATTGATTGGATTTGCCTAGGGGCTGAATCTTTCCTTGATGCAGAGATGAATCATGAAATATGATTGGATTTGCCTAGGGGTTGAATCTTTCCTTAATTCTAATATAAATTGAGAACTATGATTGGATTTGCCTAGGGGCTGAATCTTTCCTTAATCTATGATTGGATTTGCCTAGGGGCTGGATCTTTCCTTAATTCAAAGGTGAATAAGGAACATTGATTGGATTTTCCTAGGGGCTGAATCTTTCCTTAATTCAGAGATGAATCAAGAACTAATGATTGGATTTGCCTAGGGGCTGGATCTCTCCTTAATTCTGAGATAAATTGAGAACTATGATTGGATTTGCCTAGGGGCTGAATCTTTCCTTAATTCAGAGATGAATCGGGAACTATGATTGGATTTGCCTAGGGGCTGGATCTTTCCTTAATTCAAAGGTACATTGAGAACTATGATAGGATTTGCCTAGGGGCTGAATCTTTCCTTAATTCTGAGATAAATTGAGAACTATGATTGGATTTACCTAGGGGCTGAATCTTTCCTTAATTCAGAGATGAATCGGGAACTATGATTGGATTTGCCTAGGGACTGAATCTTTCCTTCTTTCTTACAAAATTTGATGTTCAAACAAGATCTAGATTCTTGACTTCCATTGATTCATTTAGAAAGATAATATGGATGGATCTCAAGGTGGGAGATCAAGACAATTCCCTAATTGTAGGGGCCTCTCACCCTAAAAGGGTGGATATGGTTGCGGATTGATTTCTTTTCCAAAGGCATTGTAACCCAATGGAAAAATATCAAGATTTTAGACATCTAGAGGAGTAGAAGTCACATGCACAATCAAGGATGACTCAACCAAACAAGTGTTAGATCCCTCATAAGGGAGATTGGGTAAACATTTTCCAAGTCAATTTAATTGAATTTGATTAAGCCATGTGTTCAGTCTTGGGACCTCATGATTCTAAAATGGATAATCAGTGGTACCAAGGTCTGGCCAATTGGATTACCGAATTCGATGAAATTGAAATGGATATATTAATCCGTCGTCCTTATTAGGGATGGTTAGCAAAAGCGGTTCATAGATGAACAAACTAGTAAATTTCTTCTTGACCAGGGTATCTAAGTCTTGACAGAGATTTTCTGCTCGTTTTTTGAAATCGACGTGTTAACAAAGAGAGATTCGACACATCGAGCTTACTTAATGGAGGGTGTATAGTGACCGTCTACTATGATGTAGAACAGGTGTATACATACCTCATACTCCAAATGGGTGAGAGTTTAAGATGCTCATCGTGTAGATTCTAACATGTAGACCAATCGACGACAAAAACGGGCAGAACTTTGACATCTCGAACATGGATGTCATGGTTAAGCCGATTTTACCTGGTCGGTTCAAGGATGAACCAAAAAATAACAAACATTGGGCTAAAATCTGGGTTAGGACAGAAAAGGCCACCTTGACGAGGATGGGGTAACCTATCACCGAATGCTCGATGAATAATGGGCCCCCAATCCCTTTTTATACTATGTTGCAAGGATCCAAGCGACGTGGAGTAGCATAACGCATTCCCAGGCGGACCCAAGAAATGCTCGTTAGAGGCTGCTCACCGGTCATGGTCTCACAAAGTACAGGCCAAGGCTGTGTGTTTCGCCTAGCGGGCTGCCCCATATACATGGGACCCGGTTTGGCTACTCGCACGAATGTGTGATTGAACCGATTCCCCCCAAAGCAATAATATACAAGCATAAATATAGTATCCTAAAATCTAGCATCCAATTCACACAAGGAAAGTTTTTATTTAGGCGTTTGACATTTATATCCCCAGCGGAGTCGCCACTGTGAGGACATAGATGGAAAATCTTTAGAAGTCGCCACCTAGATTTAGGTCTAGGACCTTAGAAATGTGAAATCTCACCCCAAGGTAAAACTTCGATTGACTCATGACCCTTAGATTGGATTTCTGGTCCATCAGAGATTGGGTAAGTGTCAGGTTATGGTTATGGGAAGGGATTAGGCACCCAAACCGCCCGATCGAAATCGGTTTCCTATACCTTTCCTATGCTAGACTCTATTTGTTAAGACAAACCAAACCAAGTGGTTTGATATTATTGAACCAAATCTGTATCCATCAGATTGCCTACGTATCACGGAATTATTCCAAAAATCAGGTTCACCATCGTAGTTCAGGTGTGATTAAAGTTTATGGATGTGATTTATGCTTGTGCATAATTAAGTTTATTGTTCAAGTTGAAGTTTATGCTTGAAAGGCTGAGAAATCCTATGGGTTAGGATCTGGATAGTCCATGTGGACTGATAGATAGTCCTAGTGGATCTAAGAATAACCCTATTTAGGTTGGAATGTGGATAATATCCTAGTGGATCTATGGATAGTCTGAGTTGACTAAAGTATGGATAAATATCCTAGTGGATCTGTGGATAGTCAGAGTGGACTAAGCTGTGGATAAATATCCTAGTGGGTCTATGGATAGTCCGAGTGGACTAAGGTGTGGATCCGAATTTAGGTTTCTCCCAAATGGCCTACGTATCCTAGGGTTTGACCTAGGAATCAGAATCCATGTAGTTCGGGCTGGATAACCCTATTTGGGTCAAAATGTGGGTAAGTATCCTAGTGGATCTATGGATAGTCCGAGTGGACTAAGGTGTGGATAACCCTTTTTGGGTTAGAATATGGATAGATATCCTAGTGGATCTATGTGTAGTCCGAGTGGACTAAGGTGTGGATCCGAATTTGGGATTCTCCCAAATGGCCTACGTATCCTAAGGTTTGCCCTAGGAATTAGAATCCGTGTAGTTCGCACTGATGGGTAGATATCCTAGTAGATCTATGGATAGTCCGAGTGGACTAAGGTGTGGATCCGAATTTGGGTTTCTCCCAAATAGCCTACGTATCCTAGGGTTTGCCCTAGGAATCAGAATCCGTGTAGTTCGGGGATGGGTAACCTGTTCTAGGTTAATGATTGAGAACCTATTCTAGGTTTAGGGTTTAGAACCTATTCTAGGTTTAGGGTTTGCCGAGGGGCAAATCGTCCTAAATTACCCTTTTCATTCTGAATTTTAATTTTGGAAGGTTTGGCAAAGAATTCTCTTTCTTTATTAAGGTTTTATTATTCCCATTATGCCCTTCCCAAGAATGTGGGTGCCTAAATGCACGTCCCCACGCCTAGATTGTCTTCTAGAAGTGTGCAGATATGGCAGTTTGACTAGGGTGTTGCATAAAATAAGTTATTGCAGAAAAAAAAGAATATTCTATCTAAATATGGCACATAAAACATTTATGACATGAAATTCACATACAGTAAGATTGTTTAAAAATCTTTCAAATATGGCATGTATTGCAAATAAGGCAAGAGCCTACATGGCATGATCTAGTATGTTATTTTCTACCCTAATTGTTATTTTCTTTCCATTTTAGGGTTTTCTACACTAATTATTATTTTATTTCTATTTTTAGGGTTTTCTACCCTAATGTTACATTCTTTCCATTTTAGGGTTTTCTACCCTACTTATTATTTTATTTCTATTTTTTAGGGTTTTCTACCCTAACTGTTACTTTCTTTCTATTTTAGGGTTTTCTACCCTAATTATTATTTTATTTCCATTTTTAGGGTTTTCTACCCTAATTGTTACATTATTTCCATTTTAGGGTTTTCTACCCTACTTGTTATTTTATTTCCATTTTTTAGGGTTTTCTACCCTAATTGTTACATTCTTTCCATTTTATGGTTTTCTACCCTAATTATTATTTTATTTTCATTTTTTAGGGTTTTCTACCCTAATTGTTACATTATTTTCATTTTAGGGTTTTCTACCCTAATTGTTATTTTATTTCCATTTTTTTTAGGGTTTTCTACTCTAATTATTATTTTCTTTTCATCTTAGGGTTTTCTACCCTAAATGTTACTTTCTTTCCATTTTAGGGTTTTCTACCCTAATTATTATTTTCTTTCCATCTTAGGGTTTTCTACCCTAAATGTTACTTTCTTTCCATTTTAGGGTTTTCTACCCTAATTATTATTTTCTTTCCATCTTAGGGTTTTCTACCCTAAATGTTACTTTCTTTCCATTTTAGGGTTTTCTACCCTAATTATTATTTTATTTCAATTTTTTAGGATTTTCTACCCTAACTGTTACTTTCTTTCCATTTTAGGGTTTTCTACCCTAATTATGGCAATAAGCATCCAACTATGGCAATGAGCATTCAAACATGATAGTGTATCTAAAAAAAGACACTCATGATGAAAAATTCAATGGTATAAATCACTATTAATGGTAATCTAACCGTTCAGATGCTTTGAAATCAATCATGATGATAATCTAATGGTTTAGATGCATTTAAAACATTCATAGTGAAGATCCGACGATTCAGATTCATTTAAGACACTCATAATGAAGATCCATTAGTTTGGATCAGGCATCAACATATCTATAATCAATGGTCCAGATTTGCTAATTCAAACATCCAAGATCAATGACCCGATTTTATCATTAAAGCATCCGAGATCGATGGCCAAATTTTATCTCATAAAAATTCATAATCAGAGGCCATGATCAATCACTTAAGGAAAATCTAAATCAAAGGCTAGATCAATCACCTTAAGATTTTGAATCATATGGCTCACAATTGATCAAATTAAAATTCATTCAATATCAATGGCTCAAATTACATCCTCATCAGATTAACATCAATGACTCAAATCATATGACCATTTCATGGCATCATATGACCAAACCAAAATAATATCCAAAAACTCAATTTCATGGGAGAGAAGATTAGGTGATAAATTTACGGATCAAGGGGGATTGCAATGGATATGGAGTAGCGAGTTGGGATAATGGCTGCAGGTGATAGGATGTTACAGTGGTACACAGAATCAGGTAAGTGAATGGTGGTATTGATAATAAAAAGAATGAAAGAGGAGAGGGTTTACCTGGTTTGCAGATCCCTAAACCTTCTGCTCTTCTTCTTCTCCTCTCTTCAGCTTTCTTTAGCTTTCGGATTCCCAAAACCGAACCCCCGTAAGAAAGCCCACGTTTCCTCCTTTTTTCTCTCTTCTTCCCTTCTTTTTCTCCCAAAACCTAGCCCCAAAAGAAAAATCCCAAAACCCCTACTAATTTTCCTTTTTCTTTCCCTCTTTTCTCTCTCTTCTCCCTTTCTTTTCTCCCAAAAACGTGAGCCACAAAGGCCTTTCATATTTTTTTTTTCTTTCCCCCTTTTTTTTCTCTCTTTTTCCCTTAATTTTCTCCAAAAAACGTGAGCCACAAAGCCCTTTCACGTTTTTTTTTCTTTCCCCCTTTTTTTTCTCTCTTCTTCCCTTACTTTTCTCCCAAAACATAGCTCAAAAGTCTTTCCACGTTTTTCTTTCCCTTTTTTTTCTCTTTGGAAAAAGTCATCTTCTTCTCTCTCTCATGTTCCTTTTATCTTCTCCCTCTTTCCCTTAAAAAAAAACAATCTAGAAACCCTAAATCCTCTCCCTTTTTTTTTCCTTTTTTCTTTTTTTTCTTCCCTAAAACCGTCCCTCCTAAAACCCCCATGTTTTCTCTTTCTTCTTTCCTTTTTTTTTTCCCCAACAAATCCTTTGGATTGTCTTAGAAAAAGTGACGTTTTTCCTCTCTCCCTCTTTCCTTTTTTTTCTCAAAATCTTTTGGATTTAACCCCAAAATCGAAATCCCCATTCTCTTCCACATTTTTTCTCTCCACTCTTTTCTTTTTATTCTCCAACAAATTCCTTTGGATTCTCTTAGAAAAGTCACGTTTTTCCTCTCTCCCTCTTTCTTTTTTTTTTTCTCAAAATCTTTTGGGTTATCTCCAAAAACCGAAATCCCCATTCTTTTCCACGTTTTTTTTCTCCCCTCTTTCCTTTTTCTTCTCAAAAATCTTTTGGATTATCTCCCAAACCAAAATCCCCCTTCACTTTCATGTTTCTCTCTCCCCTCTTTCCTTTTTCTTATCAAAATCTTTTGGATTATCATTTACATATAATAATATATATTATATACATATATACACATATATTTAATAACATACATAAATATACATATATATATATATATATATATATATATATATATATATATATATATATATATATATATATATATATATATATTATATAATATATAAATATTATGCACATAGATGAACTGATTCGAAATGGGTTGAGACTGACTTAGGTTGACAACTGATATGGGTTGAGCTAGGTTGGACCAAAACTGGTTTGAACTAAGTTGACTGGACTGATTGGAATTAATTGGGTTTTTTTCCCTTGTCATTTCACGGGTCATTTATGCTGTTAGCCCGCATGGAATTTTTCGATGGCCTCTATTTTAAATTTTTTGCATTCATTTTGTAGAACATTAAAAATGAGGAATATAGGAACTTGAATCACCTCATTTGGAAGTAAAATGGTTAACTTATGAATTTTTGAAGTTTAAGCGGACCAATTATCGATAATTTGATTGACCATTCTGCATGAGATCCTTCGGAGGCTTCTACCGAAAATATTTTACATTCAATTTTAAGAGCACTAAAAATGGAACATAATGAGACTGAAATCACCTGAATCCGATGTAGAACGGAAAAGATATGCAGCTTTGAAGTTCTGACGATAATTTTGCATGCAAGTTTGCATTGGACCCACTGGTGACTTCTACCCGGGATTTTTTTACGTCCACTTTGTAGAACATTATGAATGAAGAATAATGGTCTTGGAATCATCTGAATTCGATGTAGAACGGGAAAGATATGAAGCTTTGAAGTTCTAACGATCATTTTGCATGCAAGTTTGCATGGGACCCACTGGTGACTTCTACCCGGGATTTTTTACGTCCACTTTGTAGAACATCATGAATGAAGAATAATGGTCTTGGAATCATCTGAATCCGATGTCGGATGATCAAGATATGATGATTTGAAATTCAAACGATCCGACTTAGGATAATTTGCATGAAGGCCCCTGAGATTATTTATAATAATTTCAGAAACCTCCCTTATATGTATCATCCGACTAAAATGGTCGTATCTTCCTCATTTGATATCAGAATTGAGCAATTCTGGTCTCATTTCGAAGATAATTCTATGACCTATGCATCTATGCAGATAATAGCCCATGACCCTGTTGTGGGGATTAGTGGAGAATCACAAATCTTTGGGTTAAAGGTTAGAAATCCGCCATATTGGTTCATTTATGCCGAGGGTGGTAAAAATGGGGTGCTTATAGCCCATTGATGACTTCTGCCCAGGATTTTTCATGTCCACTTTGTAGAATATCATGAATGAAGAATAATGGTCTTGGAATCATCTGAATCCGATCTCGGATGATCAAGATATGATGATTTGAAATTAAAGCAATCCGACTTAGGATAATCTGCAAGAAGGCCCCTGGGATTATTATTATTTATAATAATTTCAGAAACCTCCCTTATATGTATCATCCGACTAAAATGGTCATATCTTCTTCATTTGATATCAGAATTGAGCAATTCTGGTCTCATTTCAAAGATAATTCTATGACCTATGCATCCATGCAGATAATAACCCATGACCCTGCTGTGGGGATCAGTGGAAAATCACAAATCTTTGGGTTAAAGGTCAAAAACTTGCCATATTGGTTCACTTATGTCGAAGGTGGCAAAAATGGGGTGCTTACAATGTCACAGAAAGATGGAAAACCGAATAAGAATGAAGAAGAAGAAAAATAAGAAGATAAATGATAAGAAGAAAGAAGAAGAAGGAAGAAGAAGAATAAAGAGGAAGATGGAAAAAGAAGACATAAAAAGAAGAATGAAGAAGAAAGAGAAAAATGGACATGATGAAAGAAGAAGTAGAAGAAGAATAAAGAAGAAGAAGAGGAAGTGCGCCAGTGCCCTTCTACGTCCTTTTTTTTGTGGTAAATTTCTTCTGATTCATCTTCTTTCTTTTTCGCTCTTCTTCTGCTTTTTCATCTTCTTTCTTTTTCATTCAAATACTTTCTTCATCTTCATCTTTTTCTACATCATTCTTTTTCCTTGTTCTTCATGCTTCTTCTACATTCTTCTTCTTCATTCTTCTTCTTCAATGTTCTTCTTTATCATTCTTTTCTTCATTCTTATTCTCTGTTCCTCAATCTTCTTCTACATTCTTCTTCTTCATTCTTCTTCTTCTTATACATTTTTCTTTCTTCTTTTTCGTTGTTTTCTTCATTCTTCTTCATCATCTTCTTCTTCATTCGTCTTCTTCTGCTTCATTCGTCTTCTTCCACTTATTCTTCTTCTTTTTCATCTTTTTTCTTCGCCATTTTTCAATCTTCATCTTCTTTTTCTTCATCTTCATTCTTCTTCATTCTTTTTTGTTCTTCGTTCTTTTTCTTGTTCTTCTTCATTCTTCGTCTTTTTCTTACTTTTCTTCTGCTTCATCTTTTTTTCCATTATTTTTCTTCTTTCTCTTCCTCTTTCTTATTCATTCTTCTTTATTCTTCTTCTTCATTCTTCATGTTTCACCCTCTTCTTCTTATTCTTCTTTTTCCTCCTTCTACATTATTCTTCTTTGTTTTCTTTTTCATTCAAAGAGCATGGGCACTGTTTGCAACATTTTATGACAACATGGTTCACGATCATCTGCAATTAGGCATCCAAATTTTATTCTTCTGACAATCTGAGTTGCAAACCAAACACTTAATCTCAACCGCACCTTCTAGATGCAGAGGGAATCCAAATGCGATTGTGCTAGAGAGTAGGTTAACCCAAAGAAGGAGTTGGGTCTTCAAATCAGATTGTCAGAAGAATAAAACATGGATCCTAACACATGAGATGATCGAAAGCCATAGTGTCAAAGGAAGATGGTAAACAAAATAAGAATGAAGAAGAATAAAAATAAGAAGAAGAATGAGTAGAAGTAAGAAGAAGAAGAAAGAAGAAGAAAAATGAAGAAGAAGAAGGAAAAAGAAGACGGAAGAAGTAGAATGAAGAAGAACGAGAAAAAAGGACATGATGAAAGAAGAAGTGGAAGAAGAATAAAGAAGAAGAAGAGGAAGTCCACCAGCGCACTTTAGAAGTGCGCCAGTGCCCTTCAGAAGTGCGCCATCGCCCTTCTACATCATTTTTTTTTGTGGTAAGTTTCTTTTGATTCATCTTCTTTCTTTTTCGTTCTTCTTTTACTTTTTCTTCTTCTTTCTTTTTCATTCTTCTTCTTTCAATGACTTTCTTTATCTTCTTCTTTTTCTTCAACATTCTTTTTCTTTGTCTTCATGCTTCTTCTACATTTTTATTCTTCATTCTTCTTCTTCTATGTTCTTCTTTCTCATTCTATTCTTCATTCTTCTTCTTCATTTTTCATTCTTCTTCTCTGTTCCTCATTCTTCTTCTACATTCTTCTTCTTCATTCTTCTTCTTCTTCTTCATTTTTCAATCTTCTTCTCTGTTCCTCATTCTTCTTCTACATTCTTCTTCTTCATTCATTCTTCTTCTTCTTCTATGTTTTTCGTTCTTCTTTGTCGTTGTTTTCTTCATTCTTCTTCATCTTCTTTTTCTTCATTTGTCTTCTTCTACTTCATTCATTTTCTTCTACTTAATCTTCTTCTTTTTCTTCTTTTTTCTTCACCATTTTTCAATCTTCATCTTCTTTTTTTCATCTTCATTCTTCTACTTTCTTTTTCTTCTTCGTTCTTCTTCTTCTTCTTCTTCTTCTTCCTTTTCTTCTGCTTTATCTATTTTCTTCATTATTTTCCTTCTTTCTCTTCCTCATTCTTCTTCATTCTTCTACTTTCATCTTCTTTATTCATCATGTTTCGTCCTCTTTTCTTATTTTTCTTTTTCCTCCTTCTACATTACTCTTCTTTGTTTTCTTTTCCATTCAAAGAGCACGGGCACAGTTTGCACAATTTTATGACAACATGGTTCGTGATCATCTGCAGTTAGGCATCTAAATTCTATTATTCTAATAATTTGAGTTGCAAACCCAACACTCAATCTCAACGACACCTTCTAGATACAGAGGAATCCAAATGCGATTGTGCTAGAGAGTAGCTTAATCATAAGAAGGAGTTGTGTCTTCAAATCAGACTGTCAGAAGAATAAAACTTGGATGCTAACATATGAGATGATCGTAACCCATAGTGTCACATAAAGGTGGAAAACAGAAGAATAATGAAGAAGAAGAAAAAGAAGAAAATGAATGAGAAGAAGAAAGAAGAAGAAGAATGAAGATGAAGAAGGAAAAAGAAGACAGAAGAAAAAGAATGAAGAAGAAAAAGAAAAAAGGACATGTTGAATGAAGAAGTGGAAGAAGAATAAAGAAGAAGAAGATGAAGTGCGCCAGTGCCCTTCAACATCTTTTTTTTTTTGTGGTAAATTTCTTCTGATTCCTCTTATTTCTTTTTCATTCTTCTTCTACATTTTCTTCTTCTTTCTTTTTCATTCTACTTCTTTCAACTACATTTTTCATCTTCTTCTTTTTCTTCATCATTCTTTTTCTTTGTTCTTCATGCTTCTTCTACATTCTTCTTTCACATTCTTCTTCTTCTATGTTCTTCTTTGTCATTCTTTTTTTTATTCTTCTTCTTCATTCTTCATTCTTCTTCCCTGTTCCTCATTTTTCTTCTACATTCTTCTTTTTCATTCTTCTTCTTCTTCTTCTATGTTCATCTTTCTTCTTTTTCGTTGTTTTCTTCATTCTTCTTCATCTTCTTCTTCTTCATTCGTCTTCTTCTGCTTTATTCGTCTTCTTCTACTTATTCTTCTTCTTTTTCTTCTTTTTTCTTCGCTATTTTTCAATCTTCATCTTTATTTTCTTCATATTCATTCTCCATCTTTCTTTTTCTTCTACGTTCTTCTTCTTCTTCTTCTTCTTCTTCTTCTTCTTCTTTATTCTTCTTCTATTTCTTCCTCTTCTTCTGGTTTATCTTTTTCTTCAATATTTTTCTTCTTTCTCTTCCTTTTTCATCTTCATTCTTCTTCTTTCTTCTTCTTCATTCTTCATGTTTTGTCCTCTTCTTCTTATTCTTCTTTTTCCCCATTCTACATTATTCTTCTATGTTTTCTTTTTCGTTCAAAGAGCATGGGCACAGTTTGCACCATTTTATGACAACATTGTTCACGATCATCAGCAATTAGGCATCCAAATTTTATTCTTCTGACAATCTGAGTTGTAAACCCAACACTCAATCTCAACCGCACCATCTAGAGACAGAGAGAATCCAAATGCGATTGTGCTAGAGAGTAGATTAATCCTAAGAAGAGTAGGGTCTTCAAATCAGATTGTTAGAAGAATAAAACTTGGATGCTAACACATGAGATGATCGTAAACCATAGTGTCTCAGAAAGGTGGAAAACAGAAGAAGAATGAAAAAGAAGAAAAATAAGAAGATGAATGAGAAGAAGAAAGAAGAAGAAGAATGAAGAAGAAGAATGAAGAAGAAGAAGGAAAAAGAAGACGGAAGAAGAAGAATGAAAAAGAAAAAGAAAAAAGGACATGATGAAAGAAGAAGTGGTAGTAGAATATAGAAGAAGATGAGTAAGTGCGCCTGCGCACTTGAGAAGTGTGCCAGCGCCCTTCAGAATGCGCCAGCACCCTTCTACATCTTTTTTTTTTTTGGTTTTAAATTTCTTATGATTCTTCTTCTTTATTTTTCTTTCTTCTTCTACTTTTTCTTCTTCTTTCTTTTTCATTTTTTTTCTTTCAAATACTTTCTTCATCATCTTCTTTTTCTACATCATTCTTTTTCTTTGTTCTTCATGCTTCTTCTACATATTCTTCTTCTTCATTCTTCTTCTTCTATGTTCTTCTTTATCATTCATTGCTTCATTCTTCTTCTTCATTCTTCATTCTTTTTTTTTTGGGTAAATCATTCTTCATTATTCATTCTTCTTCTACAATCTTCTTCTTCATTCTTCTTCTTCTTTTATGTTCTTCTTTCTTCTTTCTCGCTGATTTCTTCATTCTTCATCCTCTTCTTCTTCTTCATTCGTCTTCTTTTGCTACATTCGTCTTCTTCCACTTATTCTTCTTCTTTTTCGTTTTTTTCTTCGCCATTTTTCAATCTTCATCTTCTTTTTCTTCATCTTCATTCTTCTTCTTTCTGTTTCTTCTTTGTTGTTGTTCTTCATCTTCTTCATTCATCTTCTTTTTCTTCCTTTTCTTCTGCTTCATCTTCTTACTTCATTATTTTTTCTTCTTTCTCTTCCTCTTTTTTCTTCATTCTTCTTCTTTCTTCTTCTTCATTCTTCATGTTTCGTCCTCTTCTTCTTATTCCTCTTTTTCCTCCTTCTACATTATTCTTCTTCTTTTTCTTTTTCATTCAAAGAGCACGGGCATTGTTTGCACAATTTTATTACAACATGGTTCACGAGTCATTCTTCTTCTTTCTTCTGTAATTGTGCATCCAAATTTTATTCTTCTGACAATATGAGTTGGAAACCCAACACTCAATCTCAACCGCACCTTCTAAATGAAGAGGGTATCCAAATGCGATTATGCTAGAGAGTAACTTAATCCTAAGTAGGAGTTGGGTCTTCAAATCAGATTGTTAGAAGAATAAAACTTGGACGCTAACACATGAGTTGATCGTAACCCATAGTGTCACAGAAAGATGGAAAACAGAATAAGAATGAAGAAGAAGAAAAATAAGAAGATGAATGAGAAGAAGAAAGAAGATGAAGAATGAAGAGGAAGAAGGAAAAAGAAGGCGAAAGAAGAAGATTGAAGAAGAAAGAGAAAAATGGATATGATGAAAGAAGAAGTGGAAGAAGAATAAAGAAGAAGAAGAGGAAGTGCGCCAGCGCCCTTCAACATCATTTTTTTTTTGTGGTAAATTTCTTCCAATTCTTCTTATTTCTTTTTCGTTCTTCTTCTACTTTTTCTTCTTCTTTCTTTTTTATTCTTCTTCTTTCAAATACTTTCTTCATCTTCTTCTTTTTATTCATAATTCTTTTTCATTGTTCTTCATGCTTCTTCTACATTCTTCTTCTTCTATGTTCTTCTTTATCATTTTTTCTAATGAAATTGTCAGAAGAATAAAACTCAGATGCTAACACATGAGATGATCCTAACCCGTAGTGTCACAGAAAGGTGGAAAATAGAAGGAGAACGAAGAAGAATAAAAATAAAAAGATGAATGAGAAGAAGAAAGAAGAAGAAGAATGAAGAAGTAAAATGAAAAAAAAGAAGGAAAAAGAAGACGGAAGAAGAAGAATGAAGAAGAAAAAGAAAAAGGGACATGATGAAAGAAGAAGTGGAAGAAGAATAAAGAAGAAGAAGAGGAAGTGCGTCAGTGCACTTTAGAAGTGTGCCAGCGCCCTTTAGAAGTGTGCCAGCGCCCTTTAGAAGTGCGCCACCGCCCTTCTACATTTTTTTAATATTTTTTTGTGGTAAATTTCATCTGATTCTTCTTCTTTCTTTTTCATTCTTCTTCTACTTTTTTTTTCTTCTTTCTTTTTCATTCTTCTTCTTTCAACTACTTTCTTCATCTTCTTTTTTTTATTCATCATTCTTTATCTTTGTTCTTCATGCTTCTTCTACACTCTTCTTCTTCATTCTTCTTCTTCTATGTTCTTCTTTATCTTTCTTTTCCTCATTCTTCTTCTTCATTCTTCATTCTTCTTCTTTCTTCTTCATTCTTCTTCTTTCTTCTTTTTCATTCTCAATGTTTCATCCTCTTCTCCTTATTCTTCTCTTTCCTCCTTCTAAATTATTCTTCTTCGTTTTCTTTTCATTCAAAGTGCACGGGCACAGTTTGCACAATTTTATGACAACATGGTTCACGATCATCTTCAATTAGGCATTCAAATTTTATTCTTCTGACAATCTGATTTGCAAACCCAACACTCAATCTCAACTGTACCTTCTAGATATAGAGGGAATCCAAATACGATTGTGCTAGAGAGTATCTTAATCCTAAGAAGGAGTTGGGTCTTCAAATCAGACTGTTAGAAGAATAAAACTTGGATGCTATCACATGAGATGATCATAACCCGTAGTGTCATAGAAATGTGGAAAATAGAAGAAGAATGAAGAAGAAGAAAAATAAGAAGATAAATGAGAAGAAGAAAGAAGAAGAAAAAAGAGGAAGAAGAATGAAGAAGAAGAATGAAGAAAAAAGGAAAAAAAAGATGGAAGAAGAAGAATGAAGAAGAAAAAGGAAAAAAGACATGATGCAAGAAGAAGTGTAACAAGAATAAAGAAGAAGAAGAGGAAGTGCGCCAACGCACTTTTAAAGTAAGCCAGTGCACTTCACTATATCTTTTTTTTTTTTTTTTTTTTTTTTGGTATAAATTTCTTCTGATTCTTCTTCTTTCTTTCACATTCTTCTTCCTTCAACTACTTTCTTCATCATCTTCTTTTCCTTCATCATTCTTTTTCTTTGGTCTTCATGCTCTTCTTTCTCATTCTTTTCTTCATTCTTCTACTTCATTCTTCATTCTTCTTCTTTGTTCTTCATTCTTCTTCTACATTCTTCTTCTTGATTCTTCTTCTTTTTCTTCTATGTTCTTCTTTCTTCTTTATCGTTGTTTTCTTCATTTTTCTTCATCTTCTTCTTCTTCATTTGTCTTCTTCTGCTTCATTCATCTTCTTCTACTTAATATTCTTCTTTTTCTTCTTTTTTCTTCGCCATTTTTCAATCTTCATCTCCTTTTTCTTCATCTTCATTCTTCTTCTTTCTTCTACTTCTTCTTCTTCCTTCTTCTTCTTTTTCTTCCATTTCTTCTGCTTCATATTTTTTATTCATTATTTTTCTTATTTCTCTTCTTCTTTCTTCTTCATTCTTCTTCTTTCTTCTTCTTCATTTTTCATGTTTCATCCTCTTCTTCTTATTCTTCTTTTTCCTCCTACATTAATCTTCTTCATTTTCTTTTTCATTCAAAGAGCACGGGCACTGCTTGCACCATTTTATGACAACATGGTTCACGATCTTCTGTAATTAGGCATCCAAATTACATTCTTCTAACAATCGGAGTTGCAAACCAAACACTCAATCTCAACCGCACCTTCTAGATGCAGAGGGAATCCAAATGCGATTGTGCTAGAGAGTAGCTTAATCCTAAGATGGAGTTGGGTCTTCAAATCAGATTGTCAGAAAAATAAAACTAAGATGCTAACACATGAGACGATTGTTAGCCATATTGTCAGAAGAAGGTGGAAAACAGATTAAGACTGAAGAAGAATAAAAATAAAAAGATGAATGAGAGGAAGAAAGAAGAAGAATAATGAAGAAGAAGAACGAAAAAGAAGAAGGAAAAAGAAGACGGAAGAAGAAGAATGAAGAAGAAAAAGAAAAAGGGACATGATGAATGAAGAGTGGAAGAAGAATAAAGAAGAAGAAGAGGAAGTGCGCTAGCGCACTTTAGAAGTGTGCCAGCGCCATTTAGAAGAGCGCCAGGCACTTCATAAGTGCGGCAGCACCCTTCTACATCTTTTTTTTTTTACTTTTTTTTGTGGTAAATTTCTTCTGATTCTTCTTCTTTGTTTTTCGTTCTTCTTCTACTTTTTTTCTTCTTCCTTTTTCATTCTTCTTCTTTCAACTAATTTCTTCATCTTCTCCTTTTTCTTCATCATTCTTTATCTTTGTTCTTCATGCCTCTTTTACACTCTTCTTCTTCATTCTTCTTCTTCTATGTTCTTCTTTATCTTTCTTTTCCTCATTCTACTTCTTCATTCTTCATTCTTCTTCTTTCTTCTTCATTCTTCTTCTTTTTTCTTCTTCATTCTTAATGTTTCGTCCTCTTCTTCTTATTCTTCTCTTTCCTCCTTCTACATTATTCTTCTACGTCTTCTTTTTCATTCAAAGAGCACGGGCACAGTTTGCACCATTTTATGACAACATGATTCACGATCATCTTCAATTAGGCATTGAAATTTTATTCTTCTGACAATCTGAGTTGCAACCCCAACACTCAATCTCAACCGTACCATCTAGATACAGAGGGAATCCAAATGTGATTGTGCTAGAGAGTAGCTTAATCCTAAGAAGGAGTTGGGTCTTCAAATCAGACTGTCAGAAGAACAAAACTTGGAAGTTAACACATGAGATGATCGTAACCCATAGTGTCATAGAAAGGTGGAAAACAGAAGAAGAATGAAGAAGAAGAAAAATATGAAGATTAATGAGAAGAAGAAAGAAGAAGAAGAAAGACAAAGAAGAATGAAGAAGAGGAGGAAAAAGAAGACGGAAGAAGAAGAATGAAGAAGAAAAAGTAAAAAAGTCATGATGAAAGAAGAAGTGGAACAAGAATAAAGAAGAAGAGGAGGAAGTGCGCCATTGCACTTTAGAAGTGAGCCAGTGCACTTGACTATATCTTTTTTTTTTTTTTTTTTGGTATAAATTTCTTCTAATTCTTCTTCTTTCTTTTTCATTCTTCTTCCTTCAACTACTTTCTTCATCTTCTTCTTTTCCTTCATCATTCTTTTTCTTTGGTCTTCATGCTCTTCTTTCTCATTCCTTTCTTCATTCTTCTTCTTCATTCTTTATTCTTCTTCTGTTCCTCATTCTTCTTCTACATTCTTCTTCTTCATTCTTCTTCTTCATTCTTCTTCTTTTTCTTCTATGTTCTTCTTTCTTCTTTCTAGTTGTTTTCTTCATTCTTCTTCATCGCCTTCTTCTTAATTCGTCTTGTTCTACTTCATTCATCTTCTTCTACTTAATTTCTTCTTTTTCTTCTTTTTTTACGCCATTTTTCAATCTTCATCTTCTTTTTCTTCATCTTCGTTCTTCTTCTTTCTTTTTCTTCGTCGTTCTTCTTCTTCTTCTTCTTCTTCTTCATTTTTCTTCTTTTTCTTCCTTTTCTTCTGCTTCATCTTTTTTCTTCATTATTTTACTTATTTCTCTTCCTCTTTCTTCTTCATTCTTCTTCTTTCTTCTTCTTCATTCTTCATGTTTCATCCTCTTCTTCTTATTCTTCTTTTTCCTCTTTCTACATTATTCTTCTTCGTTTTCTTTTCCATTCAAAGAGCACGAGCACTGTTTGCACCATTTGATGACAACATGGTTCACGATCATCTACAATTAGGTATCCAAATTATATTCTTCTGACAATCTGAGTTGCAAACCAAACACTCAATCACAACCGTACGTTCTAGATGCAGAGGGAATCCAAATGCGATTGTGCTAGAGAGTAGCCTAATCCTAAGAAGGAGTTGGGTCTTCAAATTAGATTGTCAGAAGAATATAACTTAGATGCAAACACATGAGATGATCGTAAGCCATAGTGTCACAGAAAGGTGGAAAACAGAATAAGAATGAAGAAGAATAAAAATAAAAAGATGAATGAGAGGAAGAAAGAAGAAGAAGAATGAAGAAGAAGAACGAAAAAGAAGAAGGAAAAAGAAGACAAAAGAAGAAGAATGAAGAAGAAAAAGAAAAAGGGACTTGATGAAAGAAGAAGTGGAAGAAGAATAAAGAAGAAGAAGAGGAAGTGCGCTGGCATACTTTAGAAGTGTGCCAGCGCCCTTTAGAAGTGCGCCATCGCTCTTCATAAGTGCACCAGCGCCCTTCTACATCTTTTTTTTTTTAAATTCTTTTGTGGTAAATTTCTTCTGATTCTTCTTCTTTCTTTTTCGTTCTTCTTCTACTTTTTTTTCTTCTTTCTTGTTCATTCTTCTTCTTTCAACCACTTTCTTCATCTTATTCTTTTTCTTCATCATTCTTTATCTTTGTTCTTCATGCTTCTTCTACACTCTTCTTCTTCATTCTTCTTCTTCTATGTTCTTCTTTATCATTCTTTTCTTCATTCTTCTTCTTCATTCTTCATTCTTCTTCTTCATTCTTCATTCTTCTTCTTTCTTCTTCATTCTTCTTCTTTCTTCTTCATTCTTCTTCTTTCTTCTTCTTCATTCTTCATGTTTCGTCTTCTTATTCTTCTTTTTCCTACATCTACATTATTCTTCTTCATTTTCTTTTTCATTCAAAGAGCATGGGCACAGTTTGCACCATTTTATGACAACATGGTTCACGATCTTCTTCAATTAGGCATTCAAATTTTATTCTTCTGACAATCTGAGTTGTAAACCCAAAACTCAATCTCAACCGTACCTTTTAGATACAATGGGAATCCAAATGCGATTGTGCTAGAGAGTAGCTTAATCCTAAGAAGGAGTTGGGTCTTCAAATTAGACTATTTGAAGAATAAACTAGGATGCTAACACATGAGATGATCGTAACCCATAGTGTCGTAGAAAGGTGGAAAACAGAAGAAGAATGAAGAATAAGAAAAAGAAGAAGATGAATGAGAAGAAGAATGAAGAAGAAGAATGAAGAAGAAGAATGAAGAAGAAAAGGAAAGAGATGATGGAAGAAGAAGAATGAAGAAGAAAAAGTAAAAAAGACATGATGAAAGAAGAAGTGGAAAAAGAATAAAGAAGAAGAAGAGGAAGTATGCCAGCGAACTTTAGAAGTGCGCCGGTGCACTTCACTATATCTTCTTGTTTTCTTCGGTATAAATTTCTTCTGATTCTTCTTCTTTCTTTTTCATTCTTCTTCCTTCAACTACTTTCTTCATCGTCTTCTTTTCCTTCAACATTCTTTTTCTTTGGTCTTCATGCTCTTCTTTCTCATTCTTTTCTTCTTTCTTCATTCTTCATCTTCATTCTTCATTCTTCTTCTCTGTTCCTCATTCTTCTTCTACATTCTTCTTCTTCATTCTTCTTCTTTTTCTTCTATGTTCTTATTTCTTCTTTCTCGTTGTTTTCTTCACTCTTCTTCATCTTCTTCTTCTTCATTCGTGTTCTTCTGCTTCATTCATCTTCTTCTCCTTAATATTCTTCTTTTTCTTCTTTTTTCTTTGCCATTTTTCAATCTTCGTCTTCTTTTTCTTCATCTTCATTTTTCTTCTTTATTTTTCTTCTTCATTCTTCTTCTTCTTCTTCTTCTTCTTCTTCTTCTTCTTCTTCTTCTTCTTCTTCTTCTTCTTCTTCTTTATTCTTCTTCTTTTTCTTCTTTTTCTTCTGCTTCATCATTTTTCTTATTTCTCTTCCTCTTTCTTCTTCATTCTCCTTCTTTCTTCTTCTTCATTCTTCATGTTTTGTCCTCTTCTTCTTATTCCGCTTTTTCCTCCTTCTACATTATTCTTCTTTGTTTTCATTTTCATTCAAAGAGCATGGGAACTGTTTGCACCATTTTATGACAACATGGTTCACGATCATCTGCAATTAGGCATCCATATTTTATTCTACTGATAATCTGAGTTGCAAACCAAACACTCAATCTCAACCGCACCTTCTAGATGAAGAGGGAATCCAAATGCGATTGTGCTAGAGAGTAGCTTAATCCTAAGAATGAATTGGGTCTTCAAATCAGATTGTCAGAAGAATAAAACTTAGATGCTAACTCATGAGACGATAGTTAGCCATAGTGTCACAGAAAGGTGGAAAACAGAATAAGAATGAAGAAGAATAAAAATAAAAAGATGAATGAGAGGAAGAAAGAAGAAGAAGAATGAAGAAGAAGAACGAAAAAGAAAAAGGAAAAAAGAAGATGGAAGAAGAAGAATGAAGAAGAAAAAGAAAAAGGGACATGATGAAAGAAGAAGTGGAAGAAGAATGAAGATGAAGAAGAGGACGTGCGCGAGCGCCCTTCTACATCCTTTTTTTTTTTTTTGGTAAATTTCTTCTGATTCTACTTCTTTCTTTTTGGTTCTTCTTCTACTTTTTCTTCTTCTTTCTTTTTCATTCTTCTTCTTTCAACTACTTTCTTCATCTTCTTCTTTTTCTTCATCATTCTTTTTCTTTGTTCTTCATGCTTCTTCTACATTCTTCTTCTTTATTCTTCTTGTTTATCATTCTTTTCTTCATTCTTCTTCTTCATTCTTCATTTTTCTTCTTCATTCTTCATTCTTCTTCTCTATTCCCCATTCTTCTTCTACAACCTTCTTTTTCGTTGTTTTCTTCATTCTTCTTCATACTCTTCTTCTTCATTCTTTTACCTCCTTCTGCATTATTCTTCATTCTTCTTCTTTCTCCTTCTTCGTTCTTCAAGTTTCATCCTCTACTTCATATTCTCCTTTTTCCGCCTTCTGCATTATTCTTCGTCATTATATTTTTCATTCAAAGAGTACGGGCACTGTTTGCACCATTTTAAGACAACACGGTTCACGATCATCTGCAGTTAGGCATCTAAATTTTATTCTTTAGACAATCTGAGTTGAAAACCAAACACTCAATCTCAACCGCACCTTCTAGATGCAGAGGGAATCCAAATGCGATTATGCTAGAGACTAGCTTAATCCTAAGAAGGAGTTGGGTCTTCAAATCAGATTGTCAGAAGAATAAAACTTGGATGCTAACACTTGAGATGATCGTAACCCATAGTGTCATAGAAAGGTGGAAAATAGAAGAAGAATGAAGAAGAATAAAAATATGAAGATGAATGAGAAGAAGAAAAAAGAAAAAAGGATGAAGAAGTGGAAGGAAAAAGAAGACGGAAGAAGAAGAATGAAGAAGAAAATGAAAAAAGGACATGATGAAAGAGGAAGTGGAAGAAGAATAAAGAAGAAGAAGAGGAAGTGCGCCAGCGACATTCCACATTTTTTTTTGTGGTAAATTTGTTCTGATTCTTCTTATTTCTTTTTCATTCTTCTTCTACTATTTCTTCTTCTTTCTTTTTCATTCTTCTTCTTTCAACTACTTTTTTCATCTTCTACTTTTTCTTCATCATTCTTTTTCATTGTTCTTCATACTTCTTCTAAATTCTTCTTCTTCATTCTTCTTCTTCTATGTTCTTCTTTATCATTCTTTTCTTCATTCTTCTTCTTCATTCTTCATTCTTCTTCTCTGTTCCTCATTCTTCTTCTACACTGTTCTTCTTCATTCTTCTTCTTCTTCTTCTTCTTCTATGTTCTTCTTTCTTCGTTCTCGTTGTTTTCTTTATTACTCTTCATCTTCTTCTTCTTCATTCATCTTCTTCAGCTTCATTCGTCTTCTTCCACTTATTCTTCTTCTTTTCTTCTTTTTTCTTCGTGATTTTTCAATCTTCATCTTTTTTTTCTTCGTCTTCAATCTTCTTCTATCTTTTTCTTCTTCGTTCTTCTTATCTTCTTCTTCAATCTCTGCTTCACCTTTTTTCTTCATTATTTTTCTTCTTTCTATTCCTATTTCTTCTTCATTCTTCTTCTTTCTTCTTCTTCATTCTTCATGTTTCGTCCTCTTCTTCTTATTCTTCTTTTTCCTCCTTTTACATTATTCTTCTTCGTTTTATTTTTCATTCAAAGAGCACGGGCACAGTTTGCACCATTTTATGACAACATGGATCACAATCATCTACAATTAGGCAGCCAAATTTTATTTTTCCAACAATCTGAGTTGCAAACCCAACATTCAATCTCAATGACACCTTCTAGATACAGAGGGAATCCAAATGTGATTGTGCTAGAGTATAGCTTAATCCTAAGAAGGTGTTGGGTTTTCAAATCAGATTGTCAGATGATTAAAACTTGGAAGCTAACACATGAGATGATCGTAACCCATAGTGTCACAGAAAGGTGGAAAACAGAAGAAGATTGAAGAAGAAGAAAAATAAGAAGATGAACGAGAAGAAGAAAAAAGAAGAATAATGAAGAAGAAGAAGGAAAAAGAAGATGGAAGATGAAGAATGAAGAAGAAAAAGAAAAAAGGACATGACGAAAGAAGAAGTGGAAGAAGAATAAAGATGAAGAAGTGGAAGTGCGCCAGTGCCCATCTAGATCTTTTTTTTTTCTTTGTGGTAAATTTCTTCTGGTTCTTCTTATTTCTTTTTCGTTCTTCTTCTACTTTTTCTTCTTCTTTCTTTTTCATTCTTCTTCTTTCAACTACTTTCTTCATCTTCCACTTTTGCTTCATCATTCTTTATCTTTGTTCTTCATGCTTCTTCTACATTCTTCTTCCTCATTCTTCTTCTTCAATGATCTTCTTTCTCATTCTTCTCTTCATTCTTCTTCTTCATTCTTCATTCTTCTTCTTTGTTCCTCATTCCTCTTCTCTGTTCCTCATTCTTCTTCTACTTTCTTCTTCTTCATTCTTCTTCTTCTTTTTCTATGTTCTTCATTCTTCTTTCTCATTGTTTTCTTCATTCTTCTTCATCTTCTTCTTAATCATTCGTCTTCTTCTGCTTCATTCGTCTTCTTCTACTTATTCTTCTTATATTTCTTCTTTTTTCTTCCCCATTTTCCAATCTTCATCTTCTTTTTCTTCATCTTCATTCTCCTTCTTTTTTTTCTTCTTCGTTCTTCTTCGTTCTTCTTCTTCTTCTTCTTCTTCTTCTTCTTCTTCTTCTTCTTCGTTTTCTTCCTTTTCTTCTGGGTCATCTATTTTCTTCAATATTTTTCTTCTTTATTCTTCCTCTTTCTTCTTTTTCATTCTTTAAGTTTCGTCCTCTTCTTCTTATTATTTTTCCTGTTCTACATTATTCTAATTCGTTTTGTTTCTCATTCAAAGAGCACGGGCACAGTTTGCACCATTTTATGACAACATGGTTCAAGATCATATGAAATTAGGCATCCAAATTTTATACTTCTGACAATATGACTTGCATACCAACAATCAATCCCAACCGCACCTTCTAGATGCAGAGGGAATCCAAATGCGATTGTGCTAGAGAGTAGCTTAATCCTAAGAAGGAGTTAGGTCTTCAAATCAGATTGTCAGAAGAATAAAACTTGGATGCTAATACTTAAGAAGATTGTAACCCATAGTGTCACAGAAAGGTGGAAAATAGAAGAAGAAGAAAAATAAGAAAATGAATGAGAAGAAGAAAGAAGAAGAATAATGAAGAAGAAGATGGAAAAAGAAGACGGAAGAAGAAGAATGAAGAAGAAAAAGAAAAAAGGACATGATCAAAGAAGAAGTGGGATAAGAATAAAGAAGAAGAAGAGGAAGTGCGCCAGTGCACTTTAAAAGTGCGCCAGCGCCTTTGAGATTTGCGCCAGTGCCCTTCTACATCTTTTTTTTTTTGGGGTAAATTTTTTCTTATTGTTCTTCTTTCTTTTTCGTTCTTCTTCTACTTTTTCTTCATCTTTCTTTTTCAATCTTCTTCTTTCATCTACTTTCTTCATCTTCTTCTTTTTCTTCATCATTCTTTTTCTTTGTTCTTCATGCTTCTTCTATATTCTTCTTCTTCGTTCTTGTTCTTCTTAGTTCTTCTTTCTCGTTCTTTTCTTCATTCTTCTTCTTCATTCTTCATTCTTCTTCTCTGTTCCTCATTCTTCTTCTACATTATTCTTCTTCATTCTTCTTCTTCTTCTTCTTCTATGTGCATCTTTCTGCTTTCTCGTTGTTTTTTTAATTCTTCTTCATCTTCTTCTTCTTCATTCGTCTTCTTCTACTTCATTCGTCTTCTTCTACTTATTCTTCTTCTTTTTCTTCTTTTTTATTCACCATTTTTCAATCTTCATCTTTTTTTTCTTCATCTTCATTCTTCTTCATTCTTATTCTTCTTCTTCATTCTTCTTTTTCTTCCTTTTCTTTTGCTTCATCTTTTATCTTCATTATTTTTCTTCTTTCTCTTCCTCTCTCTTCATCATTCTTCTTCTTCATTCTTCATGTTTCATCCTCTTCTTCTTATTCTTATTTTTCCTCCTTCTACATTATTCTTCTTTGTTTTCTTTTTCATTCGAAGAGCATGGGCACACCATTTTATGACAATATGGTTCACGATCATCTGCAATTAGGCATTCAAATTTTATTCTTCTGACAATCTGAGTTGCAAACCTAACATTCAATCTCAACCGCACCTTCTAGATACAGAGGGATTCCAAATGCGATTGTGCTAGAGAGTAGCTTAATCCTAAGAAGGAGTTGGGTCTTCAAATCAGATTTTCAGAATAATAAAACTAGGATGCTAACACATGAGATGATCGTAACCATAGTGTCACAGAAAGGTGGAAAACAGCAGAAGAATGAAGAAGAAGAAAAATAAGAAGATGAATGAGAAGAAGAAAGAAGAAGAAGAAAGGGATTTCCTAGTATAATGCTGAAGTGGATCAGTGCTTGCATTCACACTCCAATGTTCTCTGTGCTAGTTAATGGAACCCCAGTCGGCTACTTCAAATATGAAAGATGAATTAGGCAGGGAGACCCACTATCTCTTTATCTCTTCACTCTATGTATGGAGCCCATATCTATCCTATTGGATGTTGCTGCCAAATGTCGAATTATTGCTTTACCTCAAAGATGCAAGGCCCTCTCCATTTTGCACCTCATGTTTGCTGATGATCTTATGATTTTCACAAAGGTAGAGATTGATTCTATTAAAGCTACACTTCGTAGCCTTCAGTATTTCTCTTTGCTCTCTGGTCTAGAGGTAAATTCCAGAAAATCCTCTATCATTTTGGGAGGGGTAAATGAAAGGATCAGGTCTCAGATTATTGCTATTGCTGGATTCCAAGAAGGTTCTCTCCCCTTGACCTACTTGGGAGTCCCTCTTGTTCAAGCTAGTTTATCGGTGAGAGACTGTGAGCCCATTATCCAGAAGATCAGATCTAAAATTGAAGGTTGGAAATGCAGATTTCTCTCTTATGTGGGGCATCTTCAACTTATTTCGTTGGTCCTTCTTGGAAGCTAGATCTATTGGGCAGGATTATTTGGGATTTCAAGGAAGACATGTACAAGCATTGAATCTCTGTTAGCAAAGTTCTTTTGGTCGGGCTCGGACGTCAAGAAGAAAATCCATTTTGTCAGTTGGTCCAAGATTTGCCTTCCAAAGTCTGAAGGGGGACTTGGCATTAGAAGGGTGAAGGACATGTGTGTTGTGGGCATCATGAAACACCTTTGGAACATCATCACTAGTAAAAGTAATCTCTGGGTGCAGTCGACAAAGTGAAAATATTTAAAAAAAGATTTGATTTGGACAGTGAAAACTTCCAAAAACTTCTCTTGGATATGGAGAAATTTGCTAAGGCAGAGGGATGGTATGAAAAGCAAAGTGCAGACCTTGGGCTCAGGGGAGAACACTTTCTTTTGGCTTGACCCTTGGTTAGGAGGAGATCCGTTATGGAACAGAATTGACAATGCAGAATCTTATATTCCTTTAGAATAAAAAATGGCCAAAGTCAGAGACTATTGGGACGGAGACATGTGGAAAGCTTGCCCCATAGTGACATCCATATCTTCAGGATTATTTGGGAAGAGATAAACCAAGTCCAATGGTGCCCGTCAGTAAGAGAAGACAAAATCCAGTGGATCTCTTCTGCTGGAAAGTGGAAGGAGTTTTCTACCAAGGAAGCTTGGGAATCATGCAGAAACCGGGGCCCCATAGTGCCTTGGGCTAAGGCTATGTGGTTTTCAAGGAACATTCTGAAACACTCATTTGTGACCTGGAGAGCCTATTTGGATGCTCTTCCAACTGCTGAGCAACTTCAAATAAAAAACATAGACATTCCCTCCAATTGCATATTATGTGATAGTGGGATGGATAGTCAAAAACACCTGTTCTTTGATTGTGACTTCTCCAAATATATCTGGAAGGTGTGCATGAGTAGATGTCATCAAAGACCGAGAAGGCCTGCCTACTGTATAACGGAAGCCTCACGCTTAGCTACCATCCAGATGAAAGGAAAGGACATTTCCTGTATCCCAAAAATCATGTTTAATGCAATGGTGTACAATACTTGGAAGGAGTGCAACACATGGATTTTCTCTGCCAAAAAGAAGTCAAAAGAATAGTTGGCTCGATATATTATGCATGGGATAGAAGAAAAACTGTCTTCTACTGTGTTCCACGGGCCTAAAAATTCCTTTGAGGTGATTCTATCTTCTAGTTGACTATTGATGTGCACTAGCTGGGTTGGTTAGAGGGATTGCCTGGTCCTTGTTTGTTGTATCTCTCTAGTGTTTTGTCTTTGTAGGCCTAGTGCCTTGCCCTGCTTTGTAGGTTGTGTATTTTTCTCTTGGGTTGTTTCAATAAAATCTTATCTATTTACCCAAAAAAAAAAAAGAAGAAGAAGAACAATGAAGAAGAAAAGGAAAATGAAGACGGAAGAAGAAGAATGAAGAAGAAAAAGAAGAAAGGACATGATGAAAGAAGAATTGGAACAAGAATAAAGAAGAGGAAGAGGAAGTGCGCCAGCACACATTAGAAGTGCGCCAGCGCACTTCACTACATCTTATTTTTTTTTTGTTCTATTTCTTCTTCTTTCTTTTTCATTCTTCTTCCTTCAACTACTTTCTTCATCTTCTTCTTTTTCTTCATCATTATTTTTCTTTGTTCTTCATGCTTCTTCTACATTCTTCTTCTGCATTGTTCTTCTTCTATTTTTTCTTTCTCTTTTTTTCTTCATTCTTCTTCTTGATTCTTCATTCTTCTTCTCTATTCCTCATTCTTCTTCTACATTCTTCTTCTTCATTCTTCTTCTTCATCATTCTTCCTCTTCTTCTTCTATGTTCTTCTTTCTTCTTTCTCGTTGTTTTCTTCATTCAACTTCATCTTCTTTTACTTCATTCGTCTTCTTCTGCTTCATTCGACTTCTTCTACTTATTCTTATTCTTTTTCTTTTTTTTCTGCGCCATTTTTCAATCTTCATCTTCATTCTGCTTCTTTCTTTTTCTTCTTCGTTCTTCGTTCTTCTTCATTCTTTTTCTTTTTCCTCCATTTCCTCTGCTTCTCCTTTTTTCTTCATTATTTTTCTTCTTTCTCTTCCTCTTTCTTCTTCATTCTTCTTCTTTCTTCTTCTTTCTTCTTCTTCGTTCTTCATGTTTCGTCCTCTCTTCTTATTCTTCTTTTTCCTCCTTCTACATTATTCTTCTTCGTTTTCTTTTTCATTCAAAGGGCACGGGCACAGATTGCACCATTTTATGACAACATGGATCACGATCATCTACAATTAGGCAGCTAAATTTTATTTTTCTAACAATCTGAGTTGCAAACCCAACACTCAATCTCAACGACACCTACTAGATACAGAGGGAATCGAAATGCGATTGTGCTAGAGAGTAGCTTAATCCTAAGAAGGTGTTGGGTTTTCAAATCAGATTATCAAATGAATAAAACTTGAAAGCTAACACATGAGATGATCGTAACCCATAGTGTCACAGAAAGGTGGAAAACAGAAGAAGATTGAAGAAGAAGAAAAATAAGAAGATGAAAGAGAAGAAGAAAGGAGAAGAAGAAGAAAGAAGAAGAAGAATGGGATTTCCTAATATGATGCTAAAGTGGATCAGTGCTTGCATTCACACTCCAATGTTCTCTGTGCTAGTTAATGGAATCCTAACCGGCTACTTCAATGGTGAAAGAGGAATTAGGCAGGGAGACCCGCTATCTCCTTATCTCTTTACTCTGTGTATGGAGCCCTTATCTATCCTATTAGATGACGCTGTCAGATGTCGGAATATTGCTTTACCTCAAAGATGCAAGACCCTCTCCATTTTGCAACTCATGTTTGCTGATGATCTTATGATTTTCACAAAGGCAGGGATTGATTCTATTAAAGCTACACTTCATAGCCAATAGTACTTCTCCTTGCACTCTGGTCTGGACGTAAATTTCAGAAAATCCTCTATCATTTTGGGAGGGGTAAATGAAAGGATCAGGTTTCAGATTATTGCTATTGCTGGATTCCAAGAATGTTCTCACCCCTTGACCTACTTGGGAGTCCCTCTTGTTCAAGCTAGTTTATCAGCGATAGAATGTGAGCCCATTATCCAGAAGATCAGATCTAAAATTGAAAGTTGGAAATGCAGATTTCTCTCTTATGCGGGGCGTCTTCAACTTATTTCATTGGTCCTTCAAGGAAGCTACTTCTATTGGGCAGGATTATTTGGGATTCCAAGGAAGACATGTACAAGCATTGAATCTCTGTTAGCAAAATTCTTTTGGTCGGGCCCGGACCTCAAGAAGAAAATCCATTTTATCAGTTTGTCCAAGATTTGCCTTCCAAAGTCTAAAGGGGGACTTGGCATTAGAAGGGTGCAGGACATGTGTGTTGTGGGCGTCATGAAACACCTTTGGAACATCATCACTCGTAAAAGTAATCTCTGGGTGCAGTGGACAAAGCAAAAATATGTGAAAAAAGATTCGATTTGGACAGTGAAAACTTTCAAAAACTTCTCTTGGATATGGAGAAATTTGCTAAGTCAGAGGGATGGTATGAAAAGTAAAGTGCAGTACACCTTGGGATCAGAGGAGAACACTTTCTTTTGGCTTGACCCTTGGTTAGGAGGAGATCCGTTATGGAACAGAATTGACAATGCAGAATCTTATATTCCTTTAGAATCGAAAAAGGCCAAAGTCAGAGACTATTGGGACGGAGACATGTGGAAAGCTTGCCCCCATAGTGACATCCAAATCTTCAGGATTATTTGGGAAGAGGTAAACCAAGTCCAATGGTGCCCGTCAGTAAGAGAAGACAAAATCCAGTGGATCTCTTCTGCTGGTAAGAGGTAGGAGTTTTCTACCAAGGAAGCTTGGGAGTCATGCAGAAATCGGGGCCCCCTAGTGCCTTGCGCTAAGGCTATGTGGTTTTCAACGAACATTCTGAAACACTCATTTGTGACCTCGAGAGGCTGTTTGGATGCTCTTCCAACTGCTGAGCAACTTCAAATCAGAAACATAGACATTCCCTCCAATTTCATATTATGTGATAGTGGGATGGATAGTAAAAAACACCTGTTCTTTGATTTTGACTTCTCAAAATATATTTGGAAGGTGTGCATGAGTAGATGTCATCAAAGACCGAGAAGGCCTGCATACTGCGTAACGGAAGCCTCACACATAGCTAGCATCCAGATGAAAGGAAAGGACATTTCCTGTATCCCAAAAATCATGTTTAAAGCAATGGTGTACAATATTTGGAAGGAGCGCAACACAAGGATTTTCTCTGCCAAAAAGAAGTAAAAGAAGAGTTGGCTCGAGATATTATGCACGGGATAGAAGAAAAACTATCTTCTATTGTGTTCCACGGGCCTAAAAATTCTTTTGACGTGTTTCTATCTTCTAATTGGACTATTGATGTACACTAGCTGGGTTGGTTAGAGGGGTTGCCTGGTCCTTGTTTGTTGTATCTCTCTAGTGTTTTGTCTTTGTGGGCCTAGTGCCTTGCCCTGCTTAGCAGGTTGTGTATTTTTCTCTTGGGTTGTTTCAATAAAATCTTATCTATTTACCCAAAAGAAGAAGAAGAAGAAGAAGAATGAAGAAGAAAAGGAAAAAGAAGACGGAAGAAAAGAATGAAGAAGAAAAAGAAAAAAGGACATGATGAAAGAAGAAGTGGAACAAGAATAAAGAAGAAGAAGAGGAACTGCTCCAGCGCACTTCACTACATCTTATTTTTTTTTTTGGAATAAATTTCTTCCAATTATTCTTCTTTCTTTTTCTTCTTCTTTCTTTTTCATTCTTCTTCCTTCAACTACTTTCTTCATCTTCTTCTTTTTCTTCATCATTCTTTTTCTTTGTTCTTCATGCTTCTTCTACATTCTTCTTCTGCATTGTTCTTCTTCTATGTTCTTCTTTCTCTTTCTTTTCTTCATTCTTCTTCTTCATTCTTCATTCTTCTTCTCTGTTCCTCATTCTTCTTCTACATTCTTCTTCTTCATTCTTCTTCTTCATCATTCTTCCTCTTCTTCTTCTATGTTCTTCTATCTTCTTTCTCGTTGTTTTCTTCATTCAACTTCATCTTTTTTTTTCTTCATTCCTCTTCTTCTGCTATATTCGTCTTCTTCTACTTATTCTTCTTCTTTTTCTTCTTTTTTCTTCGCCATTTTTCAATCTTCATCTTTTTTTTTTGCTTATTCATTCTTCTTCTTTCTTTTTCTTCTTCGTTCTTCGTTCTTCTTCATTCTTCTTCTTTTTCTTCCTTTTCCTCTACTTCACCTTTTTTCTTCATTATTTTTCTTCTTTCTCTTCCTCTTTCTTCTTCATTCTTCTTCTTTCTTCTTCTTCATTCTTCATGTTTCGTCCTCTTCTTCTTATTCTTCTTTTTCCTCCTACAATATTCTTCTTCGTTTTCTTTTTCATTCAAAGAGCACAGGCATAGTTTGCACCATTTTATGACAACATGGATCACTATCATCTACAATTAGGCAGCCAAAATTTATTTTTCTAACATTCTGAGTTGCAAACCCAACACTCAATCTCAACAACACCTTTTAGATACAGAGGGAATCCAAATGCGATTATGCAAGAGAGTAGCTTAATCCTAAGAAGGTGTTGGGTTTTCAAATCAGATTGTCAGATGAATAAAACATGAAAGCTAACACATGAGATGATCGTAACCCATAGTGTCACAGAAAGGTGGAAAACAGAAGAAAATTGAAGAAGAAGAAAAATAAGAAGATGAATTAGAAGAAGAAAGAAGAAGAATAATGAAGAAGAAGAAGGAAAATGAAGACGGAAGAAGAAGAAGAATGAAGAAGAAAAAGAAAAAAGGACATGATGAAAGAAGTGGAAGAAGAATAAAGATGAAGAAGAGAAAGTGCACCAACGCCCATCTACATCTTTTTTTTTTTCTTCGTGGTAAATTTCTTCTGATTTTTCTTATTTCTTTTTCGTTCTTCTTCTACTTTTTCTTCTTCTTTCTTTTTTATTCTGCTTCTTTCAACTACTTTCTTCATCTTCTTCTTTTTCTTCGTCATTCTTTATCTTTTTTCTTCATGCTTCTTCTACATTCTTCTTCCTCATTCTTCTTCTTCAATGTTCTTCTTTCTCATTCTTCTCTTCATTCTTCTTCTTCATTCATCATTCTTCTTCTCTGTTCCTCATTCTTCTTCTACTTTCCTCTTCTTCATTCTTCTTCTTCTTTTTCTATGTTCTTTATTCTTCTTTCTCATTGTTTTCTTCATTCTTCTTCATCTTGTTCTTCTTCATTCGTGTTCTTCTGCATCATTCGTCTTCTTCTACTTATTCTTCTTATATTTCTTCTTTTTTCTTCGCCATTTTCAATCTTCATCTTCTTTTTCTTCATCTTCATTCTCCTTCTCTCTTTTTCTTCTTCGTTTTTCTTCTTCTTCTTCTTCTTCTTCTTCTTCTTTCTTCTTCTTTTTCTTCCTTTTCTTCTGCTTCATCTTTTTTCTTCAATATTTTTCTTCTTCATTCTTCTTCTTTCTTCTTCTTCATTCTTCATGTTTCGTCCTCTTCTTCTTATTCTTCTTTTTCCTCCTTCTATATTATTCTTCTTCGTTTTCTTTTTCGTTCAAAGAGCTCGGGCACAGTTTACACCACTTTATGACAACATGGTTCACGATTATCTATAATTAGGCTTCCAAATTTTATTCTTCTGACAATCTGAGTTGCAAACCAAACACTTAATCCCAACCGCACCTTCTAGAGGCAGAGGGAATCCAAATGCGATTGTGCTAGAGAGTAGATTAATCCTAAGTAGGAGTTGGGTCATCAAATCAGATTGTTAAAAGAATAAAACTTGGATGCCAACACATGAGATGATCGCAACCCATAGTGTCACAGAAAGGTCAAAAACAGAAGAAGAATGAAGAAAAAGAATGAAGAAGAAGAAAAATGAGAAGATGAATGAGAAGAAGAAAGAAGAAGAAGAATGAAGAAGAAGAATGAAGATGAATGAGAAGAAGAAAGAAGAAGAAGAATGAAGATGAAGAATGAAGAAGAAGAAAGAAAAAGAAGACGAAAGAAGAAGAATGAAGAAGAAAAAGAAAAAAGGACATGATGAACGAAGAAGTGGAAGAAGAATAAAGAAGAAGAAGAGGAAGTGTGTTGGCACACATCAGAAGTGCGACAGCGCCCTTCTACATCTTTTTTTTTTTGTGGTAAATTTCGTGTGATTCATCTTATTTCTTTTTCGTTCACCTTCTACTTTTTCTTCTTCTTTCTTTTTCATTCTTCTTCTTTCAACTACTTTCTTCATCTTCTTCTTTTTCTTCATCATTCTTTATATTTATTCTTCATGCTTCTTCTGCATTCTTCTTCTTCGTTCTTCTTCTTCTATGTTCTACTCTATCATTCTTTTCTTCATTCTTCTACTTCATTCTTCATTCTTCCTCTATGTTCCTCATTCTTCTTCTACAATCTTCTTCTTCATTTTTCTTCTTGTTCTTCTATGTTCTTCATTCTTCTTTCTCGTTGTTTTCTTCATTCTTCTTCCTCTTCTTCTTCTTCATTCGTCTTATTCTACTTCATTCGTCTTCTTTAACTTATTCTTCTTCATTTTCTTCTTTTTTCGTCGCCATTTTTCAATCTTTAGATTCTTTTTCTTCATCCTCATTCTCCTTCTTGCTTTTTCTTCTTCGTTCTTCTTCTTCTCTTCTTCTTCATTCTTCTTCTTTTTCTTCATTTTCTTCTGCTTCATCTTTTTTCATCAATATTTTTCTTCTTTCTCGTCCTTTTTCTTCTTCATTCTTCATGTTTCGTCCTCTTCTTCTTATTTTTCTTTTTCCTCCTTCTATATTATTCTTCTTCTTTTTCTTTTTCATTCAAAGTGCTTGGGCACAGTTTACACCACTTTATGACAACATGGTTCACGATCATCTGTAATTAGGCTTCCAAATTTTATTCTTCTGACAATATGAGTTGCAAACCAAACACTCAATGCCAACCGCACCTTCTAGATGCAGAGGGAATCCAAATGCGATTGTGCTATAGAGTAGCTTAATCCTAAGAAGGAGTTGGGTCTTCAAATCAGATTGTCAGAAGAATAAAACTTGGATGCTAACACATGAGATGATCGTAACCCATAGTGTCACAGAAAGGTGGAATACAGAAGAAGAATGAAGAAGAAGAAAAAAAAGAAGATAAATGAGAAGAAGGAAGAAGAAGTATAAAGAAGAAGATGAATAAAGAAGAAGAAAGAAAAAGAAGATGGAAGAAGAAGAATGAAGAAGAAAAAGAAAAAAGGACATGATGAAAGAAGAAGTGGAAGAAGAATAAAGAAGAAGAAGAGGAAGTGCTTTCTTTTTTTTTTTTTTTTTTAAATTTCTTCTGATTCGTCTTATTTCTTTTTCGTTCTTCTTCTACTTTTTCTTCTTCTTTCTTTTTGATTCTTCTTCTTTCGACAACTTTCTTCATCTTCTTCTTTTTCTTCATCATATTTTTTCTTTGTTCTTCATGATTCTTCTACATTCTACTTCTTCATTCTTCTTCTTCTATGTTCTTCTTTATCATTCTTTTCTTCATTCTTCTTCTTCATTCTTCATTCTTCTTCTCTGTTGCTCATTCTTCTTCTACATTCTTCTTCTTCATTCTTCTTCTTCTTCTTCTTCTATGTTCTTCTTTCTTCTTTCTCGTTGTTTTCTTCATTTTTCTTCATCTTCTTCTTCTTTATTCGTCTTCTTCAGCTTCATTCGTCTTCTTTTACTTATTCTTCTTCTTTTTCTTCTACTTCTTCTACTTCTTCATTCTTCTTCTTTTTCTTCTGTTTCATCTTTTTTCTTCATTCTCTTCCTTTTTCTTCTTCATTCTTCTTTTTTCTTCTTCTTCATTCTTCATCTTTCGTCCACTTCTTCTTATTCTTCTTTTCCCTCCTTCTACATTATTCTTCTTCGTTTTCTTTTTCATTCAAAGAGCACGGGCAAAGTTTGCACCATTTTATGACAATATGGTTCACGATCATCTGCAATTAGGCTTCCAACTTTTATTGTTCTGACAATCTGAGTTGCAAACCCAATACTCATTCTCAGCCGCACCTTCTAAATGCAGAGGGAATCCAAATGCGATTGTGCTAAAGAGTAGCTTAATCCTAAGAATGAGTTGGGTCTTCAAATCAGATTGTCAGAAGAATAAAGCATGGATGCTAAAACATGAGATGATCGTAACCCATAGTGTCACAGAGAGGTGGGAAACAGAAGAAGAATGAAGAAGAAGAATGAAGAGGAAGGAAAATAAGATGATGAATGAGAAGAAGAAAGAAAAAGAAGACGGAAGAAGAAAAATGAAGAAGAAAAAGAATAACGGACATGATGAAAGAACAAGTGGAAGAAGAATAAAGAAGAAGAAGAGGATGTGCGCCAGTGCACTTCAGATGTGCGCCACTGCCCTTCTACATCTTTTTTTTTTTGCTGGTAAATTTCTTCTGATTCTTCATATTTCTTTTTCGTTCATCTTCTACTTTTTCTTCTTCTTCTTTTTTTCATTCTTCTTCTTTCAACTACTTTCTTCATTTTCTTCTTTTTTTTCATCATTTTTTTCTTTGTTCTTCATGCTTGTTCTACATTCTTCTTCCTCATTCTCCTTCTTCTATGTTCTTCTTTCTCATTCTTTTCTTCATTCTTCTTCTTCATTCTTCATTCTTATTCTCTGTTCCTCATTTTTCTTCTACATTCTTATTCTTCTTCTTCAAAGTCCTTCTTTATTCTTTCTCGTTGTTTTCTTCATTCTTCTTCTTCTTCTTCTTCTTCATTTGTCTTCTTCTTCTTCATTTGTCTTCTTCTGCTTCATTCATCTTCTTCTACTTATTCTTCTTCTTTTTCTACTTTTTTCTTTGCCATTTTCAATCTTAATCATCTTTTTCTTCATCTTCATTCTTCTGCATTCTTTTTCTTCTTCATTCTTCTTCTTCTTCTTCTTCATTCTTCTACTTTTTCTTCCTTTTCTTCTGGTTCATCTTTTTTCTTCATTATTTTTCATCTTTCTCTTCCTCTTTCTTCTTCTTTCTTCTTCTTTCTTAATCTTCATTAATCATGTTTCGTCCTCTTCTTCTTATTCTTCTTTTTCCTCCTTCTACATTATTCTTCTTCGATTTCTTTTTCATTCAAAGAGCACTGGCACAGTTTGCACCATTTTATGACAATATGGTTCACGATCATCTGCAATTAGGCATCCAAATTTTATTCTTCTGACAATCTGAGGTGCAAACCCAACACTCAATCTCGACCACACCTTCTAGATAGAGAGGGAATCCAAATGCGATTGTGCTAGAGAGTAGCTTAACCCTAAGAAGGAGTTGGGTCATTAAATTCGATTGTCAGAAGAATAAAACTTGGATGCTAACACATGAGATGATCGTAACCCATAGTGTCACAGAAAGGTGGAAAACAGAAGAAGAATGAAGATGAAGAAAAATAAGAAGATGAATGAGAAGAAGAAAGAAGAAGAAGAATGAAGAAGAAGAATGAAGAAGAAGAAAGAAAAAGCAGACGAAAGAAAAAGAATGAAGAAGAAAAAGAAAAAAGGACATGATGAAAGAATAAGTGGAAGAAGAATAAAGAAGAAGAAGAGAAGTGCGCCAGCACCCTTCTTCATCTTTTTTTTTTGTGGTAAATTTCTTCTGATTTTTCTTCTTTCTTTTTGTTTGTCTTCTACTTTTTCTTCTTCTTTCTTTTTCATTCTTCTTCTTTCAACTACTTTCTTCATCTTCTTATTTTTCTTCATCATTCTTTTCCTTTGTTCTACATGCTTCTTCTACATTCTTCTTCTTCATTCTTATTCTTCTATGTTCTTCTTTATCATTCTTTTCTTTATTCTTCTTCTTCATTCTTCTTCATTCTTCATTCTTCTTCTCTATTCCTCGTTCTTCTTCTACATTCTTCTTCTTCATTCTTCTTCTTCTTCTTCTATATTGTTCTTTCTTCATTCTCGTTGTTTTGTTCATTCTTCTTCATCTACTTCTTCTTCATTCGTACTCTTCTTCTACATTCGTCTTCTTCTACTTATTCTTCTTCTTTTTCTTCTTTTTTCTTCATCATTTTCAATCTTCATCTTCTTTTTTTCATCTTAATTCTTCTTCATTATTTTTCTTCTTCGTTCTTCTTCTTCTTCTTCTTCTTCTTCATTCTTTTTCATTTTCTTCCTTTTCTTCTGCTTCATCTTTTTTCTTCATTATTTTTCTTCTTTCTCTTCCTCTTTCTTCTTCTTTCTTCTTCTTTCTTCTTCTTCATTCTTCATGTTTTGTCGTCTTCTTCTTATTCTTATTTTTCCTCCTTCTACATTATTCTTCTTCGTTTTCTTTTTCATTCAAAGATCACGGGCACAGTTTGCACCATTTTGTGACAATATGGTCCACAATCTTCTGCAATTAGGCATCCAAATTTTATTCTTCTAAGAATCTGAGTTGCAAACCCAACACTCAATCTCAACCGCACCTTCTAGGTACAGAGGAAATCCAAATGCGATTGTGCTAGAGAGTAGCTTATTCCTAAGAAGGACTTGGGTCTTCAAATTAGATTGTCCGAAGAATAAAACTTGGATTCTAACACATGAGATGATCGTACCCATATTGTCACAGAAAGCTAGAAAACAGAAGAAGAATGAAGAAGAAGAAAAATAAGAAGATGAATGAGCAGAAGAACGAAGAAGAAGAATGAAGAAGAAGAATGAAGAAGAAGAAAGAAAAAGAAGACAGAAGAAGAAGAATGAAGAAGAAAAAGAAAAATGGACATGATGGAAGAAGAAGTGTAAGATGAATAAGGAAGAAGAAGAAGATGAAGAAGTGCGCCAGCGCACAGCCCGCGAACTTCTACTTCTTTTTTTTTTTTCTGTTATCTTCCTTCTTATTCTTGTACTTTCTTTTTCATTCTTCTTCAACTTCTTCTTCTTCTTCCTTTTTCTTTCTTCTTCTTTCTACTACCTTCTTCATCTTCTTCTTTTTCTTCTTTAATCTTTTTCTTTCTTCTTCATGCTTCTTCTATATTCTTCTTCTTTTACATTCATCTTTCTCATTCTTTTCGTCATTCTTCTTCTTCATTCTTGATTCTTCTTCTCTGTTCCTCATTCTTCTTCTACATTCTTCTTCTTCATTCTTCTTCTTCTTCTTCTATGTTCTTCTTTCTTGTTTCTCGTGGTTTTCTTCATTCATCTTGTTCTTCTTATTCTTCATTCGTCTTCTTCTGCTTCATTCGTCTTCTTCTACTTATTCTTCTTCTTTTTCTTCTTTTTTCTTCGCCATTTTTCAAACTTCATCTTCTTTTTCTTCATCTTTATTCTTCTTCTTTCTTTTTCTTCTTCGTTCCTCTTCTTCTCCTTCATCATTCTTCTTCTTTTTCTTCCTTTTCTTCTGCTACATCTTGTTTTCTTCATTATTTTTCTTCTTTCTCTTCCTCCTTCTTCTTCATTCTTCTTCTTTCTTCTTCTTTATTCTTCATGTTTCGACCTCTTCTTCATATTCTTCTTTTTCCTCCTTCTACATTATTCTACTTCATTTTCTTTTTCATTCAAAGAGCACGGGCACAGTTTCCACCATTTTATGACAACATGGTTCACGATCATCTACAATTAGGCATCCAAATTTTATTCTTCTGACAATCTGAGTTGCAAACC
This sequence comes from Protea cynaroides, assembly GCA_028583415.1. NCBI lineage: Eukaryota > Viridiplantae > Streptophyta > Magnoliopsida > Proteales > Proteaceae > Protea > Protea cynaroides. Next base: position 33,995,783 of record CM053265.1, read on the forward strand.
CAACACTCAATCTCAACCGCACCTTCTAGATGCGGAGGGAATCCAAATGCTATTGTGCTAGAGAGTAGCTTAATCCTAAGAAGGAGTTGGGTCTTCAAATCAGACTGTTAGAAGAATAAAATTTAGATGCTAACACATGAGTTGATCATAACCCATAGTGTCATAGAAAGGTGGAAAATTGAAGAAGATTGAAGAACAAGAAAAATAAGAAGACGAATGAGAAGTTGAAAGAAGAAGAAGAAGAAAGAAGAAGAAGAATGAAGAAGAAACGGAAAAAGAAGATGAAAGAAGAAGAATGAAGAAGAAAAAGAAAAAAGGACATGATGAAAGAATAAGTGAAGGAAGAATAAAGAAGAAGAAGAGAGGAGTGCGCCGACACACTTGGGTGCGCCAGCGCCCTTAAGAAGTTTGCCAGCCCCCTTTTACATCTTTTTTTTTCTTTTTGTGGTAAATTTCTTCTGATTCTTCTTCTTTCTTTTTCGTTCTTCTTCTACTTTTTCTTTTTTTTTCTTTTTCATTCTTCTTCTTTCAACTACTTTTTCATCTTCTTCTTTTTCTTCGTCAATCTTTTTCTTTGTTCTTCATGCTTCTTCTACGTTCTTCTTCTTCATTCTTCTTCTTCTCTGTTCTTCTTTCTCATTATTTTCTTCAATCTTCTTCTTCATTCTTCATTTCCTCATTCTTCTTCTCTTTTCCGCATTCTTCTTCTACATTCTTCTTCTTCATTCATTCTTCTTCTTCTTCTATGTTCTTCTTTCTTCTTTCTCATTGTTTTCTTTATTCTTCTGCATTATTCTTCTTCATTCTTCTTCTTCTTCCTCTATGTTCTTCTTTCTTCTTTCTCGTTGTTTTCCTCATTCTTCTTCATTCGTCCTCTTCTACTTCATTCGTCTTATTCTACTCATTCTTCTTCTTTTTCTTATTTTTTCTTCGCAATTTCTCAATCTTCGTCTTCTTTTTCTTCATCTTCTTTCTTTTTCTTCTTCGTTCTCCTTCTTCTTCTTCAAAATTCTTCTTCTTTTTCATTCTTTTCTTCTGCTTCATCTTTTTTCTTCATTATTTTTCTTCTTTCTCTTCCTCTTTCTTCTTCATTCTTCTTCTTTCTTCTTCTTCATTACCCATGTCTCGTCCTCTTCTTCTTATTCTTCTTTTTCCTCCTTCTACATTATTCTACTTCGTTTTCTTTTTCTTTCAAAGAGAAAGGGCACAGTTTGCACAATTTTATGTCAACATGGTTCATGGTCATCTGCAATTAGGCATCCAAATTTTATTCTTCTGACAATCTGAGTTGCAAACCCAACACTCAATCTCAACCGCACCTTCTAGATGCAGAGGGAATCCAAATGCTAATGAGCTAGAGAATTGCTTAATCCTAAGAAGGAGTTGGGTCTTCAAATCAGACTGTCAGAAGAATAAAACTTGGATGCTAACACATGAGATGAATGTAACCCATAGTGTCATTGAAAGGTGGAAAACAGAAGAGGAATGAAGAAGAAGAAAAATAAGAAAATGAATGAGAAGAAGAAAGAAGAAGAATAATGAAGTAGAAGAAGGAAAAAGAAGACAGAAGAAGAAGAACGAAGAAGAAAAAGAAAACAGGACATGATGAAAGAAGAAGTGGAAGAAGAATAAAGAAGAAGAAGAGGAAGTATGCCAGCACCCTTCTACATCTTTTTTTTTTGTTGGTAAATTTCTTCTGATTCTTCTTCTTTTTTTTTCATTCTTCGTCTACTTTTTCTTCATCATTATTTTTCATTCTTCTTCTTTCAACTACTTTCTTCGTCTTCTTCTTTCTCTTCATCATTCCTTTTCTTTGTTCTTCATGCTTCTTCTACATTCTTCTTCTTCATTCTTCTTCTTGTATGTTCTTCTTTCTCATTTTTTTTCTTCATTCTTCTTCTTCATTCTTCATTCTTCTTCTCTGTTCCTCGTTCTTCTTTTACATTCTTCTTCTTCATTCTTCTTCTTCTTTTTCTATGTTTTCTTCCTTCTTCTTCATCTTCTTCTTATTCATTCGTCTTCTTCTGCTTCATTCGTCTTCTTTTACTTATTCTTCTTCTTTTTCTTCTTTTTTATTCGCTATTTCTCAATCTTCATCTTCTTTTTCTTCATCTTCATTTCCTTCTTTCTCTTTTCTTCTTCGTTCTTCTTCTTCTTCTTCGTTCTTCTTCTTTTTGTTCCTTTTCTTTTGCTTCAATATTTTTTTTGTTCTCTTCCTTTTTCTTCTTCATTCTTCTTCATTCTTCGTTTTTCATCCTCTTCTTCTTATTCTTCTTTTTCCTCCTTCTACATTATTCTTCTTCGTTTTCTTTTTCATTCAAAGAGCACGGGCACAGTTTGCACCATTTTATGACAACATGGTTCACGATCACCTGCAATTAGGCATCCAAATTTTATTCTACTGACAATCTGAGTTGCAAACCCAACACTCAATCCCAGCCGTACCTTCTAGATGCTGTGGGAATCCAAATGCGATTGTGCTAGAGAGTAGCTTAATCCTAAGAAGGAGTTGGGTCTTCAAATCAGATTGTCAAAAGAATAAAACTTGGATGCTAACACATGAGATGATCGTAACCTATAGTGTCACAGAAAGGTGGAAAACAGAAGAAGAATGAAGAAGAAGAAAAATAAGAAGATGAATGAGAAGAAGAAAGAAGAAGAACAATGAAGAAGAAAAATGAAGAAGAAGAAAGAATAAGAAGACGGAAGAAGAAGAATGAAGAAGAAAAAGAAAAAAGGACATGATGAAAGAAGAACTAGAAGAAGAATAAAGAAGAAGAAGAGGAAGTGCACCAGCGCACCTCAGAAGTGCGCTAGCGCCCTTCTACGTCTTTTTTTTTTGTTGTTGTAAATTTCTTCTGATTCTTCTTATTGTTTTCGTTCATCTTCTACTTTTTCTTTTTCTTTCTTTTTCATTCATCTTCTTTCAACTACTTTCTTCATCTTCTTCTTTTTCTTCATCATTCTTTTTCTTTGTTCTTCATGCTTCTTCTACATTCTTCTTTATCATTCTTCTTCTTCTATGTTTTTTTTTCTCATTCTTTTCTTCATTCTTCTTCTCTGTTCCTCATTCTTCTTCTACATTTTTCTTCTTTATTCTTCTTATTCTTCTTCTATGTTCTTCTTTCTTGTTTCTCGTTGTTTTCCTCATTCTTCTTCATCTTCTTCTTCTTTATTCGTCTTCTTCTGCTTCATTCGTCTTCTTCTACTTATTCTTCTTCTTTTTTCTCCTTTTTTCTTCGCCATTTTCAATCTCCATCTTCTTTTTGTTCATCTTCATTCTTCTTCATTCTTTTTCTTCTTCGTTCTTCGTCTTCTTCTTCTTCTTCTTCTTTATTCTTCTTCTTTTTCTTCCTTTTCTTCTGCTTCATTTTTTTTGTCATTATTTTTCTTCTTTCTCTTCCTCTTTCCTCATCTTTCTTCTTCTTTTTTCTTCTTCAATCTTCTAGTTTCGTCCTCTTCTTCTTAATCTACTTCTTCCTCCTTCTACATTATTCTTCTTCATTTTCTTTTTAATTCAAAGAGCATGGGCACAATTTGCACCATGTTATGACAATATTCACGATCATCTACAATTAGGCATCTAAATTTTAATCTTCTAACAATCTGTGCTGGAAACCCAATACTCAATCTCAACCGCACCTTCTAGATACAGTGGAAATATAAATGCGATTGCGCTAGATAGTAGCTTAATCCTAAGAAGGAGTTGGGTCTTCAATCAGGTTGTTAGAAGAAAAAAACTTGTATGCAAACACATGAGACGATCGTAACCCATAGTGTCACAAAAAGGTGGAAAACGGAAGAAGAACGAAGAAGAAGAGTGAAGAAGAAAAAAAATAAGAAGATGATTGAGAAGAAGAAAGTTGAAGAAGAATGAAGGAGAAGAATGAAGATGAAAGAAGAAAAAGAAGTTGGAAGAAGAAAAATGAAGAAGAAAAAATAAAAAGGACATGATGAAAGAAGAAGTGGAAGAAGAACAAAGAAGAAGACGAAGTGCGCCAGCGCCCTTCCCTTTTTTAATTATTTTTTTTGTGGTAAATTTCTTCTGATTGTTCTTCTTTCTTTTTAGTTTTTTTCTACGTTTTCTTCTTCTTTCTTTTTGATTCTTCTTCTTTCAACTACTTTCTTCATGTTCTTCTTTTTCTTCATCATTCTTTTTCTTTGTTCTTCATGCTTCTTCTACATTCTTCTTCTTCATTCTTCTTCTTCTACGTTCTTCTTTATCATTCTCTTCTTCATTCTTCATTCTTCTTCTCTGTTCCTCATTCTTCTTCTACATTCTTCTTCTTCATTCTTCTTCTTATTCTTCTGTGTTCTTCTTTCTTCTTTCTCGTTGTTTTCTTCATTCTTCTTCATCTTCTTCTTCTTTATTCATCTTTTTGTTCTTTATTTGTCTTCTTATACTTGTTTTTTTTTTTTTTTTCTTTTTTCTCCGCCATTTTTCAATCTTCATCTTCATTCTGCTTCTTTCTTTTTCTTCTTCGTTCTTCTTCTTCTTCTTCTTCTTTGTTCTTCTTCTTTTTCTTCCTTTTCTTCTGCTTCATCTTTTTTCTTCAATATTTTTCTTCATTCTCTTCCTTTTTCTTCTTCATTCTTCTTCTTTCTTCTTCTTCATTCTTCATGTTTTGTCGTCTTCTTCTTATTCTTCTTTTTCCTCCTTCTACATTATTCTTCTTCGTTTTCTTTTTCATTCAAAGAGCATGGGCATAGTTTGCACCATTTTATGACAATATGGTCCACGATCATCTGCAATTAGGCATCCAAATTTTATTCTTCTGACAATCTGAGTTGCAAACCCAACACTCAATCTCAACCGCACCATCTAGATACAGAGGGAATCCAAATGCGATTGTTCTAGAGAGTAGCTTAATCCTAGGAAAGAGTTGGGTCTTCAAATTAGATTGTGAGAAGAAAAAAACTTGGATTCTAACATACGAGTTGATCACAACCCATAGTGTAACAAAAAGCTAGAAAACAGAAGAAGAATGAAGAAGAAGAAAAATAAGAAGATGTGTCACACCCCAATTCTGAACCAACCAGAATGGTGTGAGTGAACTGTCACTGAACCAATGGTTCACACCAGGATCTCGAATAGACCGTGTACACTCATACAAACCATTGCACATAACCATAATCAGAATTTAAATAGTACAGCGGAAGTCTTTAAATAAATGAACTGAGTATCTATTGATAAATTTAAATAAAATATCCAATTATTCAAAATCTAAATATAAACTAAATATCCTTACATCTCTTAATCCAACTGAAAATAATTAAAATAAATAAAAACCAAACAAAGGTACACGTAGAAAGGGCACTCGCAAGAAGCGTCATGCTCGTCCTCTCCTGCCTGTACATCCAAAGCAGCAATGCCACCATACGCCGGAGCGCTCATATAGTCGTGCACCGTATAACCTGCATCTACATCTAAAAACATGTATATATACAAAGGGTGAGCTCACAACTTTGCTCATCTAAAAACATGAAGAGGATGTGTGCCAGCGCCCTTCTACGTCTTTTTTTTTTGTGGTAAATTTCTTCTGATTCTTCTTCTTCCTTTTTCGTTTTTCTTCTACATTTTCTTCTTCTTTCTTTTTCGTTCTTCTTCTTTCAACTACTTTCTTCATCTTCTTCTTTTTCTTCATCATTCTTTTTCTTTGTTCTTCATGCTTCTTCTACATTCTTCATCTTCATTCTTCTTCTTCTATGTTCTTCTTTCTTATTCTTTTCTTCATTCTTCTTCTTTGTTCTTCATTCTTCATCTCTGTACCTGATTCTTCTTCTACATTCTTCTTCATTCTTCTTCTTCTTCTTCTATTTTATTCTTTCTTCTTTCTCGTTGTTTTCTTCATTCTTCTTCATCTTCCTCTTCTTCATTCGTCTTCTTCTGCTTCATTCGTCTTCTTCTACTTATTCTTCATTTTTTTCTTCTTTTTTCCTCGCCCTTTTTCAATCTTCATCTTCTTCTTCTTCTTCTTCATCTTCATTCTCCTTCTTTCTTTTTCTTCTTCTTCTTCTTCTTCTTCTTCTTCTTCTTCTTCTTCTTCTTCTTTATTCTCCTTCTTTTTCTTCCTTTTCTCATTCTTTATCTTTTTTCTTCAATATTTTTCTTCTTTTTCTTCCTTTTTCTTGTTCAATCTTCTTCTTTCTTCTTCTTCATTTTTCATGTTTCGTCCTCTTCTTCTTATTCTTCTTTTTCCTCCTTCTACATTATTCTTCTTCATTTTATTTTCCATTCGAAGTGCACGGGCACAGTTTACACCATTTTATGACAACATGGTTCACGATCATCTACAATTAGGCATCCAAATTTAATTCTTCTGACAATCTGAGTTGCAAAGCCAACACTCAATCCCAGCCGCACCTTCTATACGCAGAGGGAATCCAAATGCGATTGTGCTAGAGAGTAGCTTAATCCTAAGATGGAGTTGGGTCTTCAAATCAAATTGTCAGAAGAATAAAACTTGGATGCTAACACATGAGATGATCGTAACCCACAGTTTCTCAGAAAGGTGGAAAATAGAAGAAGAATGAAGAAGAAGAATGAGGAAGAAGAAAATAAGAAGATGAATGAGAAGAAGAAAGAAGAAGAAGAATGAAGAAGAAGAATGAAGAAGAAAAATGAAGAAGAAGAAATAAAAAAATGACGGAAGAAGAAGAATGATGAAGAAAAAGAAAAAAAGGACATGATGAAAGAAGAAGTAGAAGAAGAATAAAGAAGAAAAAGAGGAAGTGCGCCAACGCACTTCAGAAATGCGCCAGCGCCCTTCTACATCTTTTTTTTTGTGGTAAATTTCTTCTGATTCTTCTTCTACTTTTTCTTCTTCTTTCTTTTTCATTCTTCTTCTTTCAATTACTTTCTTCATCTTCTTCTTTTTCTTCATCATTCTTTTTCTTTTTTCTTTATGCTTCTTCTACATTCTTCTTCTTCGTTCTTCTTCTGCTATGTTCTTCTTTCTCATTATTTTTCATTCTTCTTCTTCATTCTTCTTCTTTCTTTTTCTTCTTCGTTCATCATCTTTTACTTCTTCATTCTTCTTCTTTTTCTTCCTTTTCTTCTGCTTCATCTTTTTTCTTCAATATTTTTCTTCATTCTCTTCCTTTTTCTTCTTCATTCTTCTTCTTTCTTCTTCTTCATTCTTCTTCTTTCTTCTTCTTCATTCTTCATGTTTCGTCGTCTTCTTCTTATTCTTCTTTTTCCTCCTTCTACATTATTCTTCTTCGTTTTCTTTTTCATTCAAAGAGCACGGGCATAGTTTGCACCATTTTATGACAATATGGTCCACGATCATCTGCAATTAGGCATCCAAATTTTTTTCTTCTGACAATCAGAGTTGCAAACCCACACTCAATCTCAACCGCACCTTCTAGATATAGAGGGAATCCAAATACGATTGTGCTAGAGAGTAGCTTAATCCTAAGAAGGAGTTGGGTCTTCAAATCAGATTGTCAGAAGAATAAAACTTGGACGCTAACACATGAGATGATCATAACCCATAGTGTCACAGAAAGGTGGAAAACAGAAGAAGAATGAAGAAGAGGAAAAATAAGAAGATGAATGAGAAAAAGAAAGTAGAAGAAGAGTGAAGAAGAAGAATGAAGAAGAATAAGGAAAAAGAAGATGGAAGAAGAAGAATGAAGAAGAAAAAGAAAAAAATGACATGATGAAAGAAGAAGTATTTGGGATCCTTGGATCTCCGATTGGGAAACCGTATCCAAGCTCCGTGGCTAGTCGGCGCTATTTGGACTTTTCAAACATAGCGAACTGAAACATCTGAGTAGCTAAAGAAAGGGAAATCAACCGAGAGCCCGTTAGTAGCGACGAGTGAGAGTGGATTGGGTGTTTTCAGAAAAAGAAAGACAAAGCTTCATTCCGAAGAAAGTGAAGAAAACTACAGGGGTGGTCGTAGGCTAGCTCGACCGCAGGGGAAGAAGAATAAAGAAGAAGAAGAGGAAGTGCGCCAGCCCCCTTCAGAAGTCCGCCAAGCGCCCTTCTACATCTTTTTTTTTTTTTCTGGTAAATTTCTTCTGATTCTTTTTCTTACTTTTTCATTCTTCTTTTACTTTTTCTTTCTTTTTCATACTTCTTCTTTCAACTACTTTCTTCATCTTCTTCATTTTCTTCATCATTCTTCTTCATTGTTCTTCAAGCTTCTTCTACATTCTTCTTCTTCATTCTTCTTCTTCTGTGTCGTTTTTTCTCATTCTTTTCTTCATTCTTCTTCAACATTCTTCTTCTTCATTCTTCTTCTTGTTCTTCAATGTTCTTCTTTTTTCATTCTCGTTGTTTTCTCCATTTTTCTTCATCTTCTTCTTCATTCATCTTATTCCGCTTCATTCGTCTTCTTCTACTTATTCTTCTTCTTTTTCTTCTTTTTTCTTCACCATTTCAATCTTCATTTTCTTTTTCTTCATCTTCATTCTTCTTCTTTCTTTTTCTTCTCCGTTCTTCTTCTTCTTCTTCATCTTCATTCTTCTTCTTTTTCTTCCTTTTCTTCTACTTCATCTTTTTTCTTCATCATTTTTCTTCTTTCACTTCCTCCTTCTTCTTCATTTTTCTTGTTTCTTCTTCTTCATTCTTTATGTTTCGTCCTCTTATTCTTATTATTCTTTTCCCTCCCTTTACATTCTTCTTCTTCGTTTTCTTTTTTGTTCAAAGAGCACGGGCACAGTTTGCACAATTTTATGACAACGTGCTTCACGATCATCTGCAATTAGGCATCCAATTTTTATTCTTCTAAAATCTGAGTTACAAACCCAACACTCAATCTCAACCGCACCTTCTAGATGCAGAGGGAATCCAAATGCGATTATGCAAGAGAGTAGCTTAATCCTAAGAAAGAGTTGGGTCTTAAAATCAGATTGTCAGAAGAATAAAACTTGGATGCTAACGCATGAGATGATAGTAACCCATAGTGTCACAAATAGATGGAAAATAGAAGAAGAACGAATAATAAGAAAAATAAGATGATGAATTAGAAGAAGAAAGAAGAAGAATGAAGAAGAAGAATGAAGAAGAAGAAGGAATAAATTTCTTCTGATTCTTTTTCTTTCTTTTTCGTTCTTCTTCTACTTTTTCTTCTACTTTTTTTTTCATTCTTCTTCTTTCAACTACATTCTTCATCATCTTCTTTTTCTTCATCATTCTTTTTCTTTGTTCTTCATGCTTCTTCTACATTCTTCTTCTTCATTCTTCTTTTTCTATCTCCTTCTTTCTCATTCTTTTCTTCATTCTTCTTCTTCATTCATCATTCTTCTTCTTTGTTCCTCATTTTTCTTCTACATTCTTCTTCTTCATTCTTCTTCTTGTTCTTCTATGTTCTTCTTTTTTCTTTCTCATTGTTTTCTTTATTTTTCTTCATTTTCTTCTTCATTCATCTTCTTCTGCTTCATTCATCTTCTACTACTAAATCTTCTTCTTTTTCTTCGTTTATCCTCGCCATTTTGAATTTTCATCTTCATTCTTCTTCTTTCTTTTTCTTCTTCGTTCTTCTTCTTCTTATTCTTCTTCTTCTTCTTCATTCTTCTTCTCTTTCTACAGTTTCTAGTGCTTCATCTTTTTTCTTCATTATTTTTCTTCTTTCTCTTCCACTTTCTTCTTCATTCTTCTTTCTTCTTTTTCATTCTTTATGTTTAGTCCTCTTCTTCTTATTCTTCTTTTTCCTCCTTCTACATTATTCTTCTTCGTTTTCCTTTTCATTCAAAGAGCACGGGCACAGTTTGCACCTTTTTATGACAACATGGTTCAAGATCATCTGCATTAGGCATCCAAATTTTATTCTTCTGACAATCTGAGTTGCAAACCTAACACTCAATCTCAACCGCATCTTCTAGATGCAGAGGGAATCCAAATGCGATTGTGCTAGAGAGTAGCTTAATCCTAAGAAGGATTTGGGTCTTCATATCAGATTGTCAAAAGAATAAAACTTCGACGCTAACACATGAGATGATTGTAACCCATAGTGTCAAAGAAAGGTGGAATATTGAAGAAGAATGAAGAAGAAGAAAACTAAGAAGATGAATGGGAAGAATAAAGTAGAAGAAGTATGATGAAGAAGAATGAAGAAGAAAAGGAAAAAGAAGACGGAACAAGAAGAAAGAAGAAGAAATAGAAAAAAGGACATGATGAAAGAAGAAGTGGAAGAAGAAAAAAATAAAAGAAGAGGAAGTGCGCCAACGCAGTTTAGAAGTACACCAGCACCCTTCAGAACTGCATCAATGACCTTCTACATCTTTTATTTTTTTTTTGTGGTAAATTTTTTCTGATTCTTCTACTTTCTTTTTCGTTATTCTTCTACTTTTTCTTCTTCTTTCTTTTTCATTCTTCTTCTTTCAACTACTTTCTTCATCTTCTTCTTTTTCTTCATCATTCTTTTTCTTTGTTCTTCATGCTTCTTCTACATTCTTCTTCTTCATTCTTCTTCTTCTTTGTTCTTCTTTCTTGTTCTTTTCTTCATTCTTCTTCTTCATTCTTCTTCTTCTATGTTCTTCTTTCTCGTTCTTTTCTTCATTCTTCTTCTTCATTCTTCTTTCATCTTCTCTGTTCCTCATTCTTCTTCTACATTCTTCTTCTTCACTTTTCTTCTTGTTCTTCTATGTTCTTCTTTCTTCTTTCTCGTTGTTTTCGTCATTATTCTTCGTCTTCTTCTTCTTCATTCGTCTTCTTCTGCTTCATTCGTCTTCTTTTACTTATTCTTCTTCTTTTTCTTCTTTTTTCTTCGCAATTTTTCAATCTTCATCTTCTTTTTCTTCGTCTTCATTCTTCTTCTTTCTTTTTTTCTTCGTTCGTCTTCTTCTTCTTCTTCATTCTTCTTCTTTTTCTTCCTTTTCTTCTTCTTTTTCTTTTTTCTTCATTAGTTTTCTTCTTTCTCTTCTTCTTTCTTCATCATTCTTCTTCTTTCTTCTTCTTCATTCTTCATGTTTCATCCTCTTCTTTTTATTCTTCTTTTTCCTCCTTTTACATTAATCTTCTTCCTTTTCTTTTTTATTGAAAGAGCATGGGCATAGTTTACACCATTTTATGACAATAAGGTTCACCATCATACGCAATTAGGGTTCCGAATTTTATTCTTCTGACAATTTGAGTTGGAAACCCAATACTCAATCTCAACCGCACCTTCTAGGTACGTAGCGAATCGAAATGCGATTATGCTACAGAGTAGCTTAATCCTAAGAAGGAGTCGGGTCTTCAAATCAAATTATCAAAAGAATAAAAGTTGGATGCTAACACATCAGATGATCGTAAACCATAGTGTCACAGAAAGGTGGAAAATAGAAGAAGAATGAACAGAAAAAAGAATAAGAAGATGAATGAGAAGAAGAGAGAAGAGGAAGAATGAAGAATAAGAATGAAGAAGAAAAGGAAAAAGGCGGCGGAAGAAGAAGAACGAAGAAGAAAAAGAAAAAAGGACATGATGAAAGAATAAGTGGAAGAAGAATAAAGAAGAAGAAGACGAAGTGCGCCAGCGCCCTTCTGAAGTGCGCCCACGCACTACAGAATTACGCAAGCGCCCTTCTACATCTTTTTTTTTTTTTGGTAAATTTCTTCTGATTCTTCTTCTTTCTTCTTCGTTCTTCTTCTACTTTTTCTTATTCTTTCTTTTTCATTCTTCTTCTTTCAACAACTTTCTTCATCTTCTTCTTTTTCTCCATCATTCTTTTTCTTTGTTCTTTATGCTTCTTCTACATTCTTCTTCTTTATTCTTCTTCTTCTATGTTCTACTTTCTCATTCTTTTTCTTCATTCTTCTTGTTCATTCTTCATTCTTCTTCTCTGTTCCTAATTCTTCTTCTATATTCTTCTTCTTCTTTCTTTTTCTTCTTCTTCTTTGTTCTTCTTTCTTCTTTCTCGTTGTTTTCTTCATTCTTATTCATCTTTTGCTTCTTCATTAGTCTTCTTCTGCTTTATTCATCTACTTCTACTTATTCTTCTTCTTTTTCTTCTTTGTTCTTCGCCATTTTTCAATCTCCATCTTCTTTTTCTTCATCTTCATTCTTCTTCTTTCTTTTTCTTCTTCGTTCTTCTAATTCTTCTTCTTCTTCATTCCTCTTCTTTTTCTTCCTTTTCTTTTGCTTTAAATTTTTTCTTCGTTATTTTTCTTCTTTATCTTCCTCTTTCTTCTTCATTTTTCTTATTTCTTCTTCTTTATTCTCCATGTTTCGTCCTCTTCTTCTTATTCCTCCATTCCCTCCTTCTACATTATTCTTCTTCGTTTTCTTTTTCATTCAAAGGGCATGGGCACAGTTTGCACCATTTTATGACAACATGGTTCATGATCATCTACAATTAGGCATCCAAATTTTATTCTTCTGACAATCTGAGTAGCAAATCCGGATGCGATTGTGCTAAAGAGTAGCTTAATCCTAAGAAGGAGTTGGGTCTTCAAATCAGATTGTCAGAAGAATAAAATATGGATGCCAACACATGAGATGATCATAACCTATAGTGTCACAGAAAGGTAAAAAATAGAAGAAGAATGAAGAAGAAGAAAAATAAGAAGATGAATGAGAAGAAAAAAAAAGAGGAAGATGAAGAAGAAGAATGAAGAAGAAAACAAAAAAGAAGACGGAAGGAGAAGAATGAAGAAGAAAAGGAAAAAGAAGACAAAAGAAGAAGAATGAAGAAGAAAAAAAAAAGACATGATGAAAGATGAATAGGAAGAAGAATAAAGAAGAAGAAGAGGAAGTGTTCAGAAGTGCGCAGGAAGAAGAAGAGGAAGTGTTCAGAAGTGCGCCAGCGCCCTTCTACATCTTTTTTTTTTTGTGGTAAATTTCATCTGATTCTTCTTCTTTCTTTTTCTTCTTCTTTCTTTTTCATTCTTCTTCTTTCAACTACATTCTTCATCTTCTTGTTTTTCTTCATCATTCTTTTTCTTTGTTCTTTATGCTTGTCCTACATTCTACTTCTTCATTCTTCTTCTTCTATATTCTTCTTTCTCATTCTTCTCTTCATTCTTCATTCTTCTTCTTTGTTCCTCATTCATCTTCTACATTCTTTTTCTTCATTCTTCTTCTTGTTCTTCTATGTTCTTCTTTCTTCTTTCTCGTTGTTTTCTTCATCCTTCTTCATCTTCTTCTTCTACATTCGTCTTCTTTTGCTTCATTCGTATTCTTCAACTTATTCTTCTTCTTTTTCTTATCACACCCCAATTCTGTAATATTCAGAATGGTGTGATGAACCGTCAACAAATCAACGGTTGAACCAGGATCTCGAGTACGCTATATCCATTTTATCTAAACCTCATACATCCACATTCATAATCAGAGTAAATACACAATAGCGAAAGTCTTATAATAAAATGAACTGAGAAATCTAAATATGATAATGTTATTAAAATATCCAATTATACTGTTTCAACAGAGACATAAATAAAATACCAATTACATGTCTTTACTAAGTCCAAATAACTAAAATAAAATCTAATCGAATACGCATGAGTTGCACTCGCAAGAGGAGTCATGCGTATCCACTTCGTCTTCAACTTCCATTGCCGTCATGTGCCCGTACACTGGAGCGTTGACATAATCTTCAACGGTAGTACCTACATCATCAACTAAAAATATTTGACGTCAAGAGGGTGAGCACACATCATGGCTCAGTAAGCAGACAAAACAATGCAACAATACATATGCATGCATTCAATTCATATCTGTGGTTTGGTTTAAAGTTTGCAGTATGCAATAGAAAGGGTTAGAGGTCAAAGGTTAATGTTTATTGAAACCTCCTCTATAGGTATGGAAGCCCGCCCAAAGGTTACCGTTTATTGTCGTCCCCATCCACCCTACCATGAACATTGTACAACAAAGGATAACGTTTATTGCTGTACAGTGCCATACCAACACGTAAGCCCCTGCTGGCGAGGGCTTGCAAACTGGGCTCGCAACTAATCAATCCTAATGCCAAACAATGTATCCAAGGCCTCACCCCAGCATCCCTCAGAACGCCCATAGAGATAGAGCTAAAGCCCCCCGGTAGAGTCAGAGACTACAAGGACCGAGACCACCTCCCCTGATACTCTACGACGTAATAGTTCTGCTAAAGTAATGGCGATACGACGATGCTAATGCACAAGACTTGAGTTAGAGATAGAGCTAGAGTGCTGAGGTGTCACACCCCAATTCCACACTGTTCAGAATGGTGTGATGAACCGCTAAATAAACAACGGCTCAACCAGGATCTCTAATAGGCTATCCCCGCGTTATCCAAACTTTACACGCATCCACAATCATAATCAGAGTAATACACAATAGCGGAAAATTTATAAATAATATGAACCCGAGAACTAGAATGATACCCATAAATAATATCAAATTATTCCGTGTTTAACTAAGACATAAATATTTAAATACCAAATACATGTCTTATAAATCCAAATAAGAAACCTACAAAAATATCTAATCGAATACACACGAGTTGCACTCGCAAGAGGAGTCGTGTGTATCGTCTTCAGCTCCAACATCCATAGCTACTACAGTTCCATACGCTGACGCGTTCATATAATCTTCGACTGCATAACCTGCATCATCAACTAAAAATATTCGACGTCGAGGGGTGAGTACACAACACGGCTCAGTGAGTAGCCAAAACAATGCAACATTACATATGCATGCAAAAAGTCAATTCATATCTTTGGTCTTGGTTTATAGTTTGCAATGTGCAATAGAAAGGTTGGGTGATCAAAGGTTAACGTTTATTGGTACCGCCTCTATACACAGGGTGTGGAAGCCCGCCCGAAGGTTAACGTTTATCGTCGTCCCCATCCACCCTACCATAACATTATACAACAAAGGTTAACGTTTATTGCTATATAATGCTATACCAACACGTAAGCCCCTGTTAGCGAGGGCTTTTAAACTGGGCTCGCTGCTAACCAATCCTAATGCCAAACAGTGTATCCAAGGCTCATCCCAGCATCCCTCAGAACATCCATAGAGGTAGAGCTAAGGCCCCCCGGTAGAGTCAGAGACTACAAGGACCGAGACCACCTCCCCTGATACTCTACAACATAATAGTTTCGCTAAGGTAATGGCGATACGACGATGTCAATGCACAAGACTTGAGTTAGAGATAGAGCTAAAGTGCTGAGACCCGCCAAAGGTTAACGTTTATTGACGTTCTCATCACACCTCCCCTGATACTCTCTCGCATCAAGCACACCAACCACACACATACAAGCACATGCCTATTCCTATCATCATCATCATCATCATGTTATAAACAGTAAAGTAAATATGCATGAACAAGTAATAGAAATATTGGATGGCATGCTGTATGCACATTACAAGCATATTCGCATAGAAACAAACATGGTATAGGACTCAAGAAAAGAAAAACAGTTTATTATTAACCAATTTAGTTTGGGGTTAAGGTTCCTCACCTTAGCTTGCTAATAGATATTTTCCAAGCTTTCGATTCACTGTTATAACGGTATTATATTGCTAGCAAACCTAACAAAGTCGATAGAATTTAATTAGAATTAATTCAGAATTTAAAAACCATTTTGTCAACTGAGGGTCGATGCTAGGGTCGATGCTAGGGTCGATGGGTCTATCGACCCTCCCAGCATTCTGAACTTCCCGAATGCTGAGGGTCGATGGTCAAAAACACCTAGGGTCGGATGGTCTATCGACCCTCGGTGCACTCTGGTCCAATTTCAACTTTTTAATCCATTCTTCGTATTTGGGGTCCTATGGCTTGCTTCCTACATTTACTCAACATTCATTCCATGGTCTAGAACCATGTATGATTCATCTAGATAGCTTTCGTGCATCCTCCCATGGTTTTCCATGAAAACCTAACCATGGATGGATGGTTTAGGTTTCTTCGAAATCCTACACTCAATCATATCTAACCTAAGGTCTGTAGAAACTCATGGAATTAGTATCCATACCTGAGAAGATTACTTTCCTCTGTAATTTCTTCTCTTTTTTGCTAAGCCTTCTTCCTAGCCTCCTTTTTTCCTCTTTTCCTTCTTCTCTCTTTCTCTCAATTCAATTAGGGTTGTGAAAGTAGTGAATGTGGCTTAGGGACGTCCTTTAAATAGACTAGGAATGTCCTATAATAATCCCATTGAGATTTGGAAAGAATCCCAACCAAAAATTAGGAAATTTCCTAATTTCAGTTTTCGTCAGAAATCGAGGATCGATGGGAGGGTCGATGATCCCGTCGAACCTAGGGTCTTAAGCTGTCCGACCCTCCCTCAAAAACTGAGGGTCGATATTTCTGGTTTGGGAGGTCCGACCCTGCTTAGCTGGGTGTGCGACCCTCCCCTAGAATTAAATGTTTTTTTGGGTCGATTTCATACCTGGGATCTCGATCTCCTTCAAGCCCTTGGTCCATTTGACTCGACCATGATGGGTAAACCTGGTTCAAGGTGGTAAAACCGGGTTAGATTGACACGGGTCTTACATGAGGCCCGGCCTATGACACTCCCCCTGATACTTGCTCGCATCAAGTACACCAACCACACACATATATTCACATGCCTATTCCTATCATCATGGTCAATATCATGTTATAAACAATAAAGTAAATATGCATGAACAATAAATAGAAATATTAGATGACATGTTGAATGCACATTACAAGCATGTTTGCATAGAATCAAGCATAGCATTGGACTCAAGAAATAAAAATAGTCTGTTATTAATCAATTAGTTTAGGTATTATTTCCTCACCTTAGCTTGCTAGTAGATCCTCTTTCAAGCTTTAAGAATCACCTTTATATTGAAATTATATTGCTAGAAGACCTAACAAAGTCGATAGAATTTAGTTAAATTTTATTCCAATTTTTCCAACTTGCTGTTAACTGGGGGTAGTAGGACGGGTCGATGCTAGGGTAGTAGTATACTACGACCCCCTATAGTATGGTCGATGGGTCCATCGACCCTAGGTGCGACCCCCGTGGGTTTGGTCGATAAATCACCTTTTGGTCCATTCTCTCTTGTTTGAATCCTATGGCTTCCTTCCATAGTCCATTCCATACACTTCCTATGGTTTAAAACTACTCATTACATATCATATGGTTTAGTTGATCTCCTCCATGGTTTCCATTGAAACTTAATCATGGATTGATGGTTTGGGGTGTCTCCTACATCATACTTTTCTCATTAACTATTCTAAGTCTCACAAAATACATAGAATTAGTCTTCTAACCTGAGAAGAGTACTCCTTCTCTGAAACTCTTCTCCTTTTGCCTTCTTCTCTACTTTCCTTCTCTTCTTCTTCTCTTCCTTCTCTTCTCTTTCTCTCAATTCAATTAGGGTTCTAGAAGGAGTGAAAGATGCTTAGGGACGTCCTTTATATAGAGTAAAATCTCTTAAAATAAGTCCCATTGAGATTAGGAAAGAGCCCAACCGAAATTAGGAAAGTTTCCAAATTTTTGTTTCTGGTGGCAACTGGGGGTCGATGAGGGGGTCGATGATCCCGTCGACCCCTGGTTTTATAATGTCCGACCCCCGGTTAAAAACTGAGGGTCTGACTTTTTGTACTGAGGGGTCCGACCCCACTTCACTTGGTCTGCGACCCTCGCCCCTTTTTCAGTGTTTTTGGGTCAGTTAAATACCTGGGATCACGATCTCCTTCACGCACTTGGTCCATTTGGCTCGACCATGATGGGTAGACTTGGTTCAAGGTGGTAAGACCGGGTTAGATTGACATGGGTCTCAAATTCCTTCTTTTTTCTTTGCCATTTTTCAATCTTCATCTTCATTCTTCTTCTTTCTTTTGCTTATTCGTTCTTCATTCTTCTTCTTCTTCTTCTTCTTCTTCATTCTTCTTCTTTTTCTTTCTTTTCTTCTGCTTCATCATTTTTCTTCATTATTTTTCTTCTTTCTCTTCCTCTTTCTTGTTCTTCTTCGTCTTCCTTCTTCTTCATTCTTCATGTTTCATCCTTTTCTTCTTATTCTTCTTTTTCCTCCTTCTACATTATTCTTCTTCATTTTCTTTTTCATTCAAAGCGCACGGGCATCGTTTGCACCATTTTATGACAACATGGTTCATGATCAACAGCAATTAGGCATCCAAATTTTATTCTTCTGACAATCTGAGTTGTAAACCCAACACTCAATCTCAACCGCACCTTCTAGATGCTGAGGGAATCCAAATGCGATTGTGCTAGAGAATAGCATAATCATAAGAAGGAGTTGGGTCTTCAAATCAGATTGTCAGAAAAATAAAACATGGATGCTAACACATGAGATGATCGTAACCCATAGTGTCACAAAAAGGTGGAAAACAGAAGAAAATGAAGAAGAAGAAAAATATGAAGATGAATGAGAAGAAGAAAGAAGAAGAAGAATGAAGAAGAAGAATGAAGCAGAAGAAGGAAAAAGAAGACAGAAGAAGAGGAATGAAGAATAAAGAAGAAGAAGAGGAAGTGTGCCAGCACACTTGAGAAGTGCGCCAGAACCCTTCAGAAGTGCGCCCGTGCACTTCAGTAGTGCGCCAGCGCCCTTCTACATCTTTTTTTTTCCGGTAAATTTCTTCTGATTCTTCTTCTTTATTTTTCGTTCTTCTTCTACTTTTTCTTCTTCTTCTACTTTTTCTTCTTCTTTCTTTTTAATTCTTCTTCTTTCAACTACTTTCTTCATCTTCTTCTTTTTCTTCTTCATTCTTTATTCTTCATTCTCTATTCTTCATTCTTCTTCTTTCTTCCTCATTTTTTTCTACATTCTTCATCTTCATTCTTCTTCTTCTATGTTCTTTTTTCTCATTGTTTTCTTCATTCTTCTTCTTCTTTCTTCATTCTTCTTCTTCATTCTTCATTCTTCATTCTTCGTTCTTCTTCTTTGTTCTTCATTCTTCTTCTACATTCTTCTTCTTCATTCTTCTTCTTTTATCTTCTGTTTTCTTCTTTCTAATTCTTTTCTTCATTCTTCTTCATCTTTATTCGTCCTGTTCTACTTATTCTTCCATTTTTTTTCTATGTTTTTCTTTGCCATTTTTCAATCTTCATCTTCTTCTGCTCTTACTTCATCTTCATTCTTTATCTTTCTTTTTCTTCTTCATTCTTCATTCTTCTTCTTTCTATTATTTTTCTTCTTCTTCATCTTTTTATTTTCCTTCTTTCTCTTCCTCTGTCTTCTTCATTCTTCTTCTTTCTTCATCTTCATTTTTTTCGTTTCCTCCTCTTCTTTTTTTTCTTTTCATCTTTCTGCTTCATTCTTCTTCTTCAACTTTTTCATTCAAAGAGCACGAGTACATTTTGCACCATTTTTTGACAGTAAGGTTCATGATCATCTCATGCAGTTAGCATCAATAGTTTATTTTTCTGACAATTTAAGTTGCAAACCCAACACTAAATCTCAACCGCACTTTATAGATACAGAGGGAATCCAAATGCGATTGGGCTAATGAGTAGCTTAATCCTAAGAAGGAATTGGGTCTTTAAATCAGATTGTCAGAAGAATAAAACTAGGATGCTAACACATGAGACGATCATAGCCCATAGTGTCATAGAAAGGTGGTAAACAGAAGAAGAATGAAGGAGAAAAAATAAGAAGATGAATGAGAGGAAGAAAGAAGAAGACGAATGAAGAAGAAAAATGAAGAACAAGAAGGAAGAAGAAGACGGAAGAAGAAGAATGAAGAAGAAAAATAAAAAAGGACACGATGAAAGAAGAAGAGGAAGTGCGCCAGCGCACTTCAGAAGTGCCACAGCGCCCTTCTACATCTTTTTTTTTTTTGTAATAAATTTCTTCTGATTCTTCTTCTTTCTTTTTTGTTCTTCTTCTACTTTTTCTTCATCTTTCTTTTTCGTTCTTCTTCTTTCAACTACTTTCTTCATCTTCTTCTTTTTCTTCTTCATTCTTTATTCTTCATTCTTCTTCTTTGTTCTACATTCTTCTTCTACATTCTTCTTATTCATTCTTCTTCTTCTATGTTATTTTTTCTCGTTGTTTTATTCATTCTTCTTCTGATTCCTCTTCTTTTTTATTCTTCATTCTTCATTATTCTTCTTCGTTCTTCAATCTTTTGCAACATTCTTCTTCTTTATTCTTCTTCTTCGACATTCTTTTTTCTTCTTTCTAATTCTTTTCTGCATTCTTCTTCATCTTCTTCTTCTTCATTCGTCCTCTTCTACTTATTCTTCTATTTTTTCATCGATTTTCTGTGCCATTTTTCAATTTTCATCTTTTTCTTCATCTTCATTCCTTTTCTTTATTTTTCTTCTTCATTCTTCATTCTTTTTCTTTCACTTCTTTTTCTTCTTCTTCTTCTTTTTATTTTCCTTCTTTCTCATACGGTGTCTTCTTCATTCTTCTTCTTTCTTCATCTTCATCTTCATTTTTCTCGTTTCCTCCTCTTCTTCTTTTTCTTTTTGTCTTTCTGCTTCATTCTTCTTCTTCTATTTTTCATTCAAAGAGCACGAGCACATTTTGCAATATTTAATGACAGTACAGTTTACGATCATCTCATGCAGTTAGCATCAATATTTTATTCATCTGGCAATCTGAGTTGCAAATCCAACACTCAATCTCAACCACACCTTCTGGATACAGAGGGAATCCAAATGCGAGTGTGCTAGAGAGTAGCTTAATCCTAAGATGGAATTGGGTCTTCAAATCACATTGTCAGAAGAATAAAACATGGATGCTAACACACGAGATGATCGTAACCCTTAGTGTCATAGAAAGGTGGAAAACAGAAGAAGAATGAAGAAGATGAAAAATTAGAAGATGAATGAGAAGAAGAAAAAAGAAGAAGAATGAAGAAGAAGAATGAAGAAGAAGAATGAAGAAGAAGAAGGAAAAAGAAGACGGAAGATGAAGAATGAAGAAGAAAAAGAAAAAAGGATCTGATGAAAGAAGAAGAGGAAGTGCGCCAATGCCCTTCTACATATTATTTTTTTTGTGGTAAATTTCTTCTAATTCTTCTTCTTTGTTTTTCGTTCTTTTTTTTTTACTTTTTCTTCTCTTTTCTTTTTTATTCTTCTTTTTTCAACTACTTTCTTCATCTTCTTTTATTTCTTTTTTATTCTTTATTCTACATTCTGTATCTTAATTCTTCTTCTTTGTTCTTCATTCTTCTTCTACGTTATTCTTCTTCATTCTTCTTCTCCTATGTTCTTTTTTCTCATTGTTTTCTTCATTCTACTTATTCTTCGTCTTCTTCTTCATTCATCATTCTTCATTTTTCTTCTTTGTTATTCATTCTTTATTTACATTCTTCTTCTTCATTCTTCTTCTTCTATGTTCTTTTTTCTTCTTTCTAATTCTTTTCTTCATTCTTCTTCATCTTCTTCTTCTTTATTCGTCCTCTTCTACTTATTCTTCTACTTTTTCTTTGTTTTTCTTCGCCATTTTTCAATCTTCATCTTATTCTTCTTTTACTTCATCTTCATTCTTTTTCTATCTTTTTCTTATTCATTCTTCATTCTTCTTCTTTCTCTTATTTTTCTGCTTCTTTATCTTTTTATTTTCCTTCATTCTCTTCCTCGGTCTTCTTCATTCTTCTTCTTTCTTCATCTTCATTTTTCTCGTTTCCTCCTCTTCTTCTTTTTCTTTTTGTCTTTCTGCTTCATTCTTCTTCTTCTGCTTTTTCATTCAAAGAGCACGAACACATTTTGCACCATTTTATGACAGTAATGTTTACGATCATCTCATGCAGTTAGCATCAATATTTTATTTTTCTGACAATTTAGTTGCAAACCCAACACTCAATCTCAACCGCACCTTATAGATACAGAGGGAATCCAAATGCGATTGGGCTAATGAGTAGCTTAATCCTAAGAAGGAATTGGGTCTTTAAATCAGATTGTCAGAAGAATAAAACTAGGATGCGAACAAATGAGACGATCATAGCCCATAGTGTCATAGAAAGGTGGTAAACAGAAGAAGAATGAAGAAGAAAAAAAATAAGAAGATGAATGAGAATAAGAAAAAAAGAAGAATGAAGAAGAAGAATGAAGAAGAAAAATGAAGAAGAAGAAGAAGGAAGAAAAAGACGGAAGAAGAAGAATGAAGAAGAAAAATAAAAAAGGACACGATGAAAGAAGAAGAGGAGTGCGCCAGCGCACTTCAGAAGTGCCACAGCGCCTTTATACATCTTCTTTTTTTTTTTTTTTTTTTTTGTAATAAATTTCTTCTGATTCTTCTTTTTTCTTTTTTGTTCTTCTTTTACTTTTTCTTCATCTTTCTTTTTCATTCTTCTTCTTTCAACTACTTTCTTCATCTTCCTGTTTTTCTTCTTCATTCTTTGTTCTTCATTCTTCTTCTTTGTTCTTCAATCTTCTTCTACATTTTTCTTATTCATTCTTCTTCTTCTATGTTCTTTTTTCTCGTTGTTTTATTCATTCTTCCTCTTCTTCGTCTTCTTTTTTATTCTTCATTCTACATTATTCTTCTTCGTTCTTCAATCTTCTTCTACATTCTTCTTCTTTGTTCTCCTTCTTCTACGTTCTTTTTTCTTCTTTCTAATTCTTTTCTTCATTCTTCTTCATCTTCTTCTTCTTCATTCGTCCTCTTCTACTTATTCTTCTATTTTTTCGTCGATTTTCTGTGCCATTTTTCAATATTCATCTTTTTCTTCTTTTTCTTCATCTTCATTCCTTTTCTTTATTTTTCTTCTTCATTCTTCATTCTTCTTCTTTCTCTTCTTTTTCTTCTTCTTCTTCTTTTTATTTTCCTTCTTTCTATTACGCTGTCTTCTTCATTCTTCTTCTTTCTTCATCTTCATTTTTCTCTTTTCCTCCTCTTCTTCTTTTTCTTTTCGTCTTTCTGCTTCATTCTTTTTATTCTATTTTTCATTGAAAGAGCACGAGCACATTTGGCAATATTTTATGACAGTACGGTTTACGATCATCTCATGCAGTTAGCATCAATATTTTATTATTTTGACAATCTGAGTTGCAAACCCAACACTCAATCGCAACCAGACCTTCTGGATACAGAGGGAATCCAATTGCAAGTGTGCTAGAGAGTATCTTAATCCTAAGATGGAATTGGGTCTTCAAATCAGATTGTCAGAAGAATAAAACATGGATGCTAACACACGAGATGATTGTAACCCTTAGTGTCACAGAAAGATGGAAAACAGAAGAAGAATGAAGAAGATGAAAAATTAGAAGATGATTGAGAAGAAGAAAAAAGAAGAAGAATGAAGAAGAAGAATGAAGAAGAAGAATGAAGAAGAAGAAGGAAAAAGAAGACGGAAGATGAAGAATGAAGAGGAAAAAGAAAAAAGGATCTCATGAAAGAAGAAGAGGATGTGCGCCAATGCCCTTCTACATTTTTTTTTTGTGGTAAATTTCTTCTGATTCTTCTTCTTTGTTTTTCGTTCTTTTTTTACTTTTTGTTCTCTTTTCTTTTTTATTCTTCTTCTTTCAACTACTTTCTTCATCTTCTTCTTTTTCTTCTTTATTCTTTATTCTACATTCTGTATTCTTAATTCTTCTTCTTTGTCCATCATTCTTCTTCTACGTTATTCTTCTTCATTCTTCTTCTCCTATGTTCTTTTTTCTCGTTGTTTTCTTCATTCTTCTTCTTCTTCATCTTCTTCTTCATTCATCATTCTTCATTTTTCTTCTTTGTTATTCATTCTTTATTTACATTCTTCTTCTTCGTTCTTCTTCTTCTATGTTCTTTTTTCTTCTTTCTAATTCTTTTCTTCATTCTTCTTCATCTTCTTCTTCTTCATTCGTCCTCTTCTACTTCTTCTTCTACTTTTTCTTCGTTTTTCTTCGCCATTTTTCAATCTTCATCTTCTTCTTCTATTACTTTATCTTCATTCTTTTTCTATCTTTTT
This sequence comes from Protea cynaroides, assembly GCA_028583415.1. NCBI lineage: Eukaryota > Viridiplantae > Streptophyta > Magnoliopsida > Proteales > Proteaceae > Protea > Protea cynaroides. The sequence goes on from CM053265.1 coordinate 34,019,528, forward strand.
CTTATTCATTATTCATTCTTCTTCTTTCTCTTATTTTTCTTCTTCTTTATCTTTTTATTTTCCTTTATTCTATTCCTCTGCCTTCTTCATTCTTCTTCTTTCTTCATCTTCATTTTTCTTGTTTCCTCCTCTTCTTCTTTTTCTTTTTGTCTTTCTACTTCATTTTTCTTCTTCTGCTTTTTCATTCAAAGAGCACGAACACATTTTGCACCATTTTATGACAGTAAGGTTTACGATCATCTCATGGATATAGCATCAATATTTTATTCTTATGACAATCTGAGTTACAAATCCAACACTCAATCTCAACCGCACCTTCTGGATACAGAGGAAATCCAAATGCGATTGTGCTAGAGAGTAGCTTAATCCTAAGAAGGAATTGGGTCTTCAAATCAGATTGAATCAGATTGTCAGAAGAATAAAAATTGGATGCTAACACATGAGATGATCATAACCCATAGTGTGACAGAAATGTGGAAAACAAAAGAAAAATGAAGAAGAAGAAAAATAAGAAGTTGAATGAGAAGGAGAAAGAAGAAGAAGAATGAAGAAGAAGAAGGAAAATGAGGACGGAAGAAGAAGAATGAAGAAGAAATAGAAAAAAGGACATCGTGAAAGAAGAAGTGGAAAAAGAATAGAGGAAGAGGAACAACTGCGCGCCGCGCCACATCTTTTTTGTAGTGCGCCTCCCGTCCCTCTCATCTTTTTTTGTATTAAATTTCTTCTGATTCTTCTTCTTTCTTTTTCGTTCTTCTTCTACTTTTTCTTCTTCTTCTACTTTTCCTTCTTCTTTCTTTTTCATTCTTCTTCTTTCAACAACTTTCTTCATCTTCATCTTTTTCTTCTTCATTCTTTATTCTTCATTCTTTATTCCTTATTCTTCATTCTTCTTCTTTGTTCTTTATTCTTCATCTACATTCTTCTTCTTCATTCTTCTTCTTCTATGTTCTTTTTTCTCATTGTTTTCTTCATTCTTCTTCTTCTTCGTCTTCTTCATCATTCTTCATTCTTCATTCTTCTTCTACATTCTTTTTCTTCATTCTTCTTCTTCTATGTTCTTTTTTGTTCTTTCAAATTCTTTTCTTCATTCCTCTTCATCTTCTTCTTCTTCATTCGTCTTCTTCTACTTATTCTTTTATTTTTTGTTCGCTTTTCTTCGCCATTTTTCAGTCTTCATCTTCTTCTTATTTTTCTTCATCTTCATTATTTTTATTTCTCTTCCTTCTTCATTCTTCATTCTTCTTCTTTCTCTTCTTTTTCTTCTTAATCTTTTTATTTTCCTTCTTTCTCTTCCTCTGTCTTCTTCATTCTTCTTCTTTCTTCATCTTCATTCTTTTCGTTTCCTACTGTTCTTCTTCTTCTTTTCGTCTTTCGGCTTCATTCTTCTTCTTCTTCTTTTTCTTTCATAGAGCACGAGCACATTTTGCACCATTTTATGACAATAAGGGTTACGATCATCTCATGCAGTTAGCATCAATATTTTATTCTTCTGACAATCTGAGTTGCAAATCCAACAGTCAATCTCAGCGCACCTTCTAGATACAAAGGGAATCCAAATGCGATTGGGCTAGAAAGTAGCTTAATCCTAAGAAGGAATTGGGTCTTCATATCAGATTGTCAGAAGAATAAAACTTGGATGCTAGCACATGAGATGATCATAAGCCATAGTGTCACAGAAAGGTGGAAAACAGAAGAAGAATGAAGAAGAAGAAAAATATGAAGATGAATGAGAAGAAGAAAAAAGAAGATGAATGAAGAAGAAGAATGAAGAAGAAGAAGGTAAAGGAAGACTGAAGAAGAAGAATGAAGAAGAAAAAGAAAAAAGGACATGATGAAAGAAGAAGCGGAAGTGCGCCAGTGCACTTCAGAAGGGCGCCCGCGCCCTCTACATCTTTTTTTTTTTTTGTAAATTTCTTCTTATTCTTCTTCTTTCTTTTTCGTTCTTCTCCTACTTTTTCTTCTTCTTTCTTTTTCATTCTTCTGCTTTCTTCTGTTTCAACTATTTTCTTCATCTTCTTCATTCTTTATTCTTAATTCTTTATTCTTCATTCTTAATTCTTCATTCTTCTTCTTCTATGTTTTTTTTTTTTCCGTTGTTTTCTTCATTCTTATTCTTTTTCGTCTTCTTCTTCATTCTTCATTCTTCATTCTTCATTCTTCATTCTTCATTCTTCATTCTTCATTCTTCTTCTTAGTTCTTCAATCTTCTTTTACATTCTTCTTCTTCATTCTTCTTCTTTTATGTTCTTTTTTCTTCATTCTAATTCATTTCTTCATTCTTCTTCATCTTCTTCTTCTTCATTCGTCCTCTTCTACTTATTTTTCTATTTTTTTCTTCATTTTTCTTTGCCATTTTTCAATCTTCATCTTCTTCTTCTTTTTCTTCATCTTCATTCTTTTTTTTTTGGGTAGGTAGATAATTTTATTAAAACCCGAAAAGGAGAACCAAACAAACAACCTGCATAGCAGGAAAGGGCACTAACCCTCCAAATAGAGACACAAAACAGAGAATAAAATACAAATTGGAATCCGATACACTCGGACCCTAAGAAAAACCTAGTGAACATCTATGTTCCAACTGGTACAAATGAACATCTCAAATCGATTAGAAGGTTTTATGAAAGTTAAAGAGGAAATTTTTTCTTCAACCTCCCTCATGATCTCATTTGCCACCACTTCTTTAGATTTTGAAACTCTAGAGAAAAATTTTGGTGTTGCGCTCCCTCCATATGTGATAGACCATGGCATTAAAGGTAATTTTGGGAATGCTCAATAAACTGTTGCTCTTAGTCTTGATGGAGTCTACCTTAGTAGCTTCAATAACACACGTAGAAGGGCCTATACATCTCTGCCTGCATTTGAAGATGCATTTTCTCCGTATGAACTTGGAGTAATTGCTTTAAAAAAATGATGATTTGTACAATCATTACCATTCTCACATAAGCAGCACATGGAAGGGGCTGAAATGTTTTGAATCAGAAGCTGGTCTACAGTGGGGAGAGCATCCAAACAAGCACGCCAAGAAACAAAGGAATTCTTCGGAGTGTTAGAGGGGAACCATATGGCCCTATGCCATGTTACCTTAGGACTATGCATCCTCACTGCCTTCCATCCTTCCTTGATGGAGAATTCGGATCTAGTACCATTTTCCTTTATCCAATGTATTCTATCCAAAGTATTTGGTTGGATGCCAATGCATTTGATTCATATCATCCCAAACTCTCCTGAAACTCTGGATATCATTATGAGGGCATTTCAGCAATAAGCTCATTTTTGATATCATTATGGACACCTCCAATAAGAATAGAAAACTTCCTGAAGTTGATCCTTAGACCTGAGAAATTCGTAAATTGTTGAAGAATCTGGAGAACACCAGAAATGGATACTTGATCAGCTTTTGAAAAGATCATAAGATCATCTGCAAATAAAAGATGAGTAATGGATAGGGCATTGCATCTGTGAGGGATAGAGAATACTCTTCTCCTATAAGCATCTTCTAACAAACCAGATAAGGGTTCCATTGCCAAAGTGAAGAGATATGAAGAAATAGGATAACCCTACCTTGAACCCCTCTGACCCTTGAAATACCCAGCTGGGCTTCCATTCACTAGAACATAAAACATAGGGGTATGAATGCAAGCACTTACCATTTTAGCACCAACTCAGGAAATCCCATTTTCCTTATATAGGAGGTAATTTCTGTCAAGCGTATCATAAACTTTGTGCAAATCAACCTTTAGAACGGCAGTAGGGGGCAGAAGATCTTTCCATTCCTCTCACAATTTCATGACACAATAGGATGTTATCTGCTATGCATCTATCTTTGATAAAAGCAGACTGATTAGAAGCCACCAAAGGCTTCTAATTCTTCTTCTTTCTCTTCTTTTTCTTCTTCTTCATCTTTTTATTTTCCTTCTTTCTCTTCCTCTGTCTTCTTCATTCTACTTCTTTCTTCATCTTCATTCTTCTCGTTTCCTCCTCTTCTTATTATTCTTTTAGTCCTTGTGCTTCATTCTTCATCTTCTTCTTTTTCATTCAAAGAGCACGAGCACATTTTGCACCATTTTATGATAGTAAGGTTTACGATCATCTCATGCAGTTAGCATCAATATTTTATTCTTCTGACAATCTGAGTTGCAAACCCAACACTTAATCTCAACCGCACTTTCTAGATACAGAGGGAATCCAAATGCGATTGTGCTAGAGAGTAGCATAATTCTAAAAAGTTGTTGGGTCTTCAAATCAAATTTTCAGAAGAGTAAAACATGGATGCTAACACAAGAGATGATCGTAACCCATAGTGTCACAGAAAGGTGAAAAACAGAAGAAGAATGAAGAAGAAGAAAAATAAGAAGATGAATGAGAAGAAGAAAGAAGAAGAAGAATGAAGAAGAAGAATGAAGAAGAAGGAAAAAGAAGACAGAAGAAGAAGAATGAAGAAGAAAAAGAAAAAAGGACATGATGAAAGAAGTGGAAGAAGAATAAAGATGAAGAAGAGGAAGTGCGCCCACGCACTTCTGCGCCCTTCTACATCTTTTTTTTTTTGTGGTAAATTCCTTCTGATTCTTCTTCTTTCTTTTTCGTTCTTCTTCTACTTTTTTTTCTTCTTTCATTTTCATTCTTCTTCTTTCAACTACTTTCTTCATCTTCTTCTTTTTCTTGTTCTTTCTTTATTCTTCATCTCTGTTCCTCATTCCTCTTCTACATTCTTCTTCTTCATTCCTCTTCTTCTTCTTCTATGTTCTTCTGTCTTCTTTCTCGTTGTTTTCTTTATTCTTCTTCATCTTCTTCATCTTCATTCGTCTTCTTCTGCTTCATTCGTCTGCTTCTACTTATTCTTCTTCTTTTCTTTTTCTTTCTCCGCCATTTTCAATCTTCATCTTCTTTTTCTTCATCTTCATTCTTCTTCTTTATTTTTCTTCTTCATTGTTCTTATTCTTCTTCTTCATTCTTCTTCTTTTTCTTCCTTTTTTTCTACTTCATCTTTTTTCTTCATTATTTTTCTCCTTTGTCTTTCGATTTCTTCTTCGTTCTTCTTCTTTCTTCTACTTCATTCTTTATGTTTCGTCCTCTTCTTCTTATTCTTCTTTTTCCTCCTTCTACATCATTCTTCTTCATTTTCTTTTTCATTCAAAAATCACGGGCACTGTTTGCACCATTTTATGACAATATGGTTCACGATCATCAACAATTAGGCATCCAAAATTTATTCTTCTGACAATCTGAGTTGCAAACCCAACACTCAATCTCAACCGCACCTTCTAGAAGCAGTGGGAATCCAAATGCGAATGTGCTAGAGAGTAGCTTAATCCTAAGAAGGAGTTGGGTCTTCAAATCAGAATGTCAGAAGAATAAAACTTGAATGCTAACACATGAGATGATCGTAAACCCATAGTGTCACAGAAAGGTGGAAAACAGAACAAGAGTGAAGAAGAAGAAAAATAAGAAGATCAAAAAGAAGAAGAAAGAAGAAGAAGAATGAAGAAGAAGAAGAAAAAAGAAGACGAAAGAAGGGGAATGAAGAAGAAAAAAAAAAGGTCATCAAGAAAGAAGAGGTGGAAGAAGAATGAAGAAGAAAAGGAAGTGCGCCAACACACTTTAGAAGTGCGCCTAGGCCTTTCAGAAGTGCGCCAGCGCCTTTCTACATCATTTTTTTGGTTGTAAATTTCTTCTGATTCTTCTTCTTTCTTTTTGGTTCTTTTTCTACGTTTTCTTCTACTTTTTATTTCACTCTTCTTCTTTCAACTACTTTCTTCATCTTCTACTTTTTCTTCATCGTTCTTTTTCTTTGTTATTCATGCTTCTTCTACATTCTTCTTCTTCTATGTGCTTCTTTCGCGTTCTTTTCTTCATTCTTCATTCTTCGTTCTTCAATATTCTTCTCTGTTCCTCATTCTTCTTCAACATTCTTCTTCTTCTTCTTCTATGTTCTTCTTTCTTCTTTCTCGTTGTTTTCTACATTCTTCTTCATCTTCTTCTTCTTCATTCGTCTACTTCCGCTTCATTCGTCTTCTTCTACTTATTCTTCTTTTTTTTCTTATTTTTTCTTTGCCATTTTTCAATCTTCATCTTATTTTTCTTCATCTTCATTCTTCTTCATTCTTTTTCTTCTTCATTCCTCTTCTTCTTCTTCTTCTTCTTCTTCTTCTTCTTCTTCTTCATTTTCTTCCTTTTTTTCTGTTTCATCTTTTTTCTTCATTATTTTTTTTCTTTCTCTTCCTCTTTTTTCTTAATTCTTCTTCTTTCTTCTTCTTCATTCTTCATGTTTCGTCCTCATCTTCTTATTCTTCTTTTTCCTCCTTTTACATTATTCTTCTTCATTTTCTTTTTCATTCAAAAAGCACGGGCACAGTTTGCACCATTTTATGACAACATGGTTGATGATCATCTGTAATTAGGCATCCAAATTTTATTCTTCTGACAATCTGAGTTGCAAACCCAACACTCTATCTCAACCGCACCTTCTAGATGTAGAGGGAATCCAAATGCGATTGTGCAAGAGAGTAGCTTAATCCTAAGAAGGAGTTGGGTCTTCAAATCAGATTGTCAGAAGAAAAAAACATGGATGCTAATACATGAGATGGTCGTAACCCATAGTGTCACCGAAAGGTGGAAAACAGAATAAGAATAAAGAAGAAGAAAAATAAGAAGATCAATGAGAAGAAGACAGAAGAAGAAGAATGAAGAAGAAGAATGAAGAAGAAGAAGGAAAAATAAGACGGAATAAGAAGAATGAAGAAGAAAAAGAAAAAAAGACATGATGAAAGAATAAGTGGAAGAAGAATAAAGAAGAAGAAGAGGAAGTGCGCCATTGCCCTTCAGAAGTGCGCCAGCGACCTTCTACATCTTTTTTTTTATGGTAAATTTATTCTGATTCTTCTTCTTTCTTTTTTGTTGTACTTCTACTTTTTCTTCTTCTTTCTTTTTCATTCTTCTTCTTTCAACTACTTTCTTCATCTTCTTCTTTTTCTTCATCATTCTTTTTCTTTGTTCTTCATGTTTCTTCTACATTCTCCTTCTTCTATGTTCTTCTTTCTCATTCTTTTATTCATTCTTCTTCTTCATACTTCATTATTCTTCTTTGTTCCTCATTCTTCTTCTACATTCTTCTTCTTCATTCTTCTTCTTCTTCTTCTTCTACGTTCTTCTTTCTTCTTTCTCGTTGTTTTCTTCATTGTTCTTCATCTTCTTCTTCCTCATTCGTCTTCTTCGGCTTCATTCATCTTCTTCTACTTATTCTTCTTCTTTTTCATCTTTTTTCTTCGCCACTTTTCAATCTTCCTCTTCCTTTTCTTCATCTTCATTCTTCTTCTTTCTTTTTCTTTTCCGTTCTTCTTATTCTTCTTCTTCTTCTTCTTCTTCTTCTTCTTCTTCTTCTTCTTCTTCTTCTTCTTCTTCTTCTTCTTCTTCTTTTTCTTCCTTTTCCTCTGCTTCGTCTTTTTTCATCATTATTTTTCTACTTTCTCTTCCTCTTTCTTCTTCATTGTTCTTCTTTCTTTTTCTTTGTTCTTCATGTTTTGTCCTCTTCCTCTTATTCTAATTTTTCCTCCTTCTACGTTATTCTTCTTCGTTTTCATTTTCATTCAAAGAGCACGGGCATAGTTTGCACCATTTTATGACAACAAGGTTCACGATCATCTGCAATTAAGCATCCAAATTTTATTCTTCTGACAATCTGAGTTGCAAACCCAACACTCAATCTCAACCGCACCTTCTAGATGCAGTGGGAATGCAAATGCGATTGTGCTAGAGAGTAGCTTAATCCTTAGAAGGAGTTGTGGCTTCAAATCAGATTATCAGAAGAAAAAAACTTGGATGCTAACACATGAGATGATCGTAACCCAGTGTCACAAATAGTTGGAAAACAGAATAAGAATGAAGAAGAAGAAAAATAAGAAGATGAAAGAGAAGAAGAAAGAAGAGGAAGAGTGAATAAGAAGAAGGAAAAAGAAGACGGAAGAAGAAGAATGAAGAAGAAAAAGAAAAAAGGACATGATGATAGAAAAAGTGGAAGAAGAATAAAGAAGAAGAAGAGGAAGTGCGCCAGCGCCTTTTACATATATTTTTTTTTGTGGTAAATTTCTTCTGATTCATTTTCTTTCTTTTTGGTTCTTCTCCTACTTTTTCCTCTTCCTTCTTTTTCATTCTTCTTCTTTCAACTACTTTCTTCATCTTCTGTTTTTTCTTCATCTTCTTTTTTCTCTTCATCATTCTTTTTCTTTATTCTTCATGCCTCTTCTAAGTTCTTCTTCTTCATTCTTCTTCTTCTATGTTGTTCATTCTCATTGTTTTCTTGATTCTACTTCTTCATTGTTCATTCTTCTTCTTTGTTCCTCATTCTTCTTCTACATTCTTCTTCTTCATTGTTCTTCTTCTTCTTCTATGTTCTTCTTTCTTTTTTCTCGTTGTTTTCTTCAATCTTCTTCATCTTCTTCTTCTTCATTCGTCTTCTTCTGCTTCATTCATCTTCTTCTACTTATTCTTCTTTTTCTTCTTTTTTCTATACCATTTTTCATTCTTCATCTTCTTTTTCTTCATCTTCTTTCTTCTTCTTTCTTTTTCTTCTGCGTTCATCTTCTTCTTCTTCTTCATTATTCTTGTTTTTCCTCCATTTCTTCTGCTTCATCATTTTTCTTCATTATTTTTTTTCTTTCTCTTCCTCTTTCTTCTTCATTCTTCACGTTTCATCCACTTCTTCCTATTCTTCTTTTTCCTCCTTCTACATTATTGTTCTTTGTTTTCTTTTTCATTCAAAGAGCACGGGCACAGTTTGCACCATATTATGACAACATGGTTCACGATCATCTGCAATTTGGCATCCAAATTTTATTCTTCTGATAATCTGAGTTTTAAAACCAACAATCAATCCCAACCGCACCTTCTAGATGCAGAGAGAATCCGAATGCGATTGGGCTATATAGTAGCCTAATCCAAAGAAGTAGTTGGATCTTCAAACCAAAATCAGATTATCAGAAGAATAATACATTGACGCTAACACATGAGATGATCGTAACCCATAGTGTCACAGAAAGATGGAAAACAGAAGAAGAATGAAGAAGAAGAAAAATGAAAAGATAAATGAGAACATTTAAGAAGAAGAAGAATGAAGAAGAAGAAGGAAAAAGAAGATGGAAGAAGAAGAATGAAGAAGAAAAAGAAGAAAGGACATGATGAAAGAAGAAGTGGAAGATGAATAAAGAAGAAGAGGAAGTGCACCAGCGCACTTTAGAAGTGCGCCAACGCCCTTCTACATCTTTTTTTTTTGGGATAAATTTCTTCTGATTCTTCTTCTTTCTTTTACGTTCTTCTTCTACTTTTTCTTCTTCTTTCTTTCTTATTCTTCTTCTTTCAACTACTTTCTTCATCTTTTTTTTTCCTTCATCATTCTTTTTCTTTATTCTTCGTGCCTCTTCAACATTCTTCTTCTTTGTTCTTCTTCTTCTATTTTCATCTTTCTCATTCTTCTTCTTCATTCTTCATTCTTCATTCTTCCTCTTTGTTCATCATTTTTCTTCTACATTCTTCTTCTTCTTCTTCTATGTTCATCTTACTTCTTTCTCGTTGTTTTCTTCATTCTTCTTCATCTTCTTCTTCTTTTTTCGTCTTCTTCTGCATCATTCATCTTATTCTACTCATTCTTCTACTTTCAACTACTTTCTTCATCTTCTTCTTTTTCTTCATCATTCTTTTTCTTTGTTCTTCATGCTTCTTCTACATTCTTCATCTTCTTCTTCTGCTTCTATGTTCTTCTTTCTCATTCTTTTCTTCATTCTTCTTCTTCATTCTTCATTCTTCTTCTCTGTTCCTCATTCTTCTTCTGCATTCTTCTTCTTCATTCTTCTTCTTCTTCCTTTATGTTCATCTTTCTTCTTTCTCCTTGTTTTCTTCATTCTTCTTCATCTTCTTCTTCTTCATTCGTCTTTTTCTGCTTTATTCCTCTTCTTCTATTAATTCTTCTTCTTTTTCTTCTTTTTTCTTCGCCATTTTTCAATCTTCATCTTCTTTTTCTTCATCTTCATTCTTCTTCTTTCTTTTTCTTCTTTTTCTTCTTCTTCTTCTTCAACTTCTTCTTCGTTCTCCTTCTTTTTCTTCCTTTTATTCTGCTTCATCTTCTTTCTTCATTATTTTTCTTCTTTCTCTTCCTCTTTCTTCTTCATTCTTCTTCATTCTTCTTCTTCATTTTTCATGTTTCGTCCTCTTCTTCTTATTCTTCTTTTTCCTCCTTGTACAATGTTCTTCTTCGTTTTCTTTTTCATTCAAAGAGCACGAGCACAGTTTGTACCATTTTATGACAACATGGTTCACGATCATCTGCAATTAGGCTTCTTAATTTTCTTCTTCTGGCAATCTAAGTTACAAACCCAACACTCAATCTCAACCTCACCTTCTAGATGCAGAGAGAATCCAAATGCGATTGTGCTAGAGAGTAGCTTAATCCTAAGAAGGAGTTGGGTTTTCAAATCAGATTGTCAGAATAATAAAACTTGGATTCTAACACATGAGATGATCGTAACCCATAGTGTCACAGAAAGGTGGAAAACAGAAAGAAAAATGAAGAAAACGAAAAATAAGCAGATGAATGAGAAGAAGAAAAAAGAATGAAGAATGAAGAAGAAGAATAAAAAAGAAGATGGAAAAAGAAGACGGAAGAAGAAGAATGAAGGAAAAAAAAGAAAAAAGGACATGATGAAAGAAGAAGTGGAAGACGAATAAAGATGAAGAAGAGGAAGTGTGCCAGCGCACTTCAAAAGTGCACCAGCGCCCTTCTACATCTTTTTTTTTGTGGTAAATTTCTTCTGATTCTTCTTCTTTCTTTTTGGTTCTTCTTCTACTTTTTCTTCTTCTTTCTTTTTCATTTTTCTTCTTTCAACAACTTTCTTCATCTTCTCCTTTTTCTTCATCATTCGTTTTCTTTGTTTTGCATGCTTCGTCTTCATTCTTCTTCTTCATTCTTCTTCTTTCTATGTTCTTCTTTCTCATTCTTTTCTCTATTCTTCTTCTTCATTCTTGATTCTTCTTCTATGTTCCTCATTCTTCTTCTACATTCTTCTTCTTCATTCTTCTTCTTATTCTTTTATGTTCTTCTTTCTTCTTTCTTGTTGTTTTCTTAATTCTTCTTCATCTTCTTCTTCTTCATTCATCATCTTCTTCTTCTTCATTCATCTTCTTCTACATATTCTTCTTCTTTTTCTTCTTTTTTCTTCGCCATTTTTCAATCTTCATCTTCTTTTTCTTTATCTTCATACTTCTTCTTTCTTTTTCTTCTTTGTTCTTCATCTTCTTCTTCTTTGTTCTTCTTCTTTTTCTTCCTTTTCTTTTGTTTCAGCTTTTTTCTTCATTATTTTTCTTCTTTTCCTTCCTCTTTCTTTTTCATTCTTCTTCTTTCTTCTTCTTCATTCTTCATGTTTCGTTCTCTTCTTCTTATTCTTCTTTTTCCTCCTTCTACTTTATTCATCTTCGTTTTCTTTTTCATTCAAAGAGCACGGGCACAGTTTGCAACATTTTATAACAATATGATTCATGATCATCTGCAATTAAGCATCCAAATTTTATTCTTCTGACAATCTTAGTTGCAAACCCTACACTCAATCCCAACCGCACCTTCTAGTTGCAGAGGGAATCCAAATGCGATTGTGCTACAGAGTAGCTTAATCCTAAGAAGGAGTTGGGTCATCAAATTAGATTGTCAGAAGAATAAAACTTGGATGCTAACACATGAGATGATTGTAACCAATAGTGTCACAGAAAGGTGGAAAATAGAAGAAAAATGAAGAAGAAGAAAAATAAGAAGATGAATGAGAAGAAGAAAGAAGAAGAATGAAGAAGAAGAATGAAGAAGAAGAAGGAGAAAGAAGATAGAAGAAGAAGAATGAAGAAGAAAAAGAAAAAAGGACATGATGAAAGAAGAAGTGGAAGAAGAATAAAGAAGAAGAGGAAATGTGCCAGCGCCCTTCAGAACTGCGCCAGCGCACTTCAGAAGTGCGCCAGCACCCTTTTACATCTTTTTTTTTTGTGGTAAATTTCTTCTGATTCTTTTTCTTTCTTTTTCGTTCTTCTTAAACTTTTACTTCTTCTTTCTTTTTCATTCTTTTTCTTTCAACTACTTTCATCATCTTCTTATTTTTCTTCATCATTCTTTTTCTTTGTTCTTCGTGCTTCTTCACATTCTTCTTCTTCTTCTATGTTCTTCTTTCTCTTTCTTTTCTTCATTCTCTTTCTTCATTCTTCATTCTTCTTCTCTGTTCCTCATTCTTCTTCTACATTCTTCTCTTCATTCTTCTTCTTCTATGTTCTTCTTTCTTATTTCTCGTTGTTTTCTTCATTCTTCTTCATTTTCTTCTTCTTCATTCGTCTTCTTCTGCTTCATTCGTCTTCCTCTTCTTATTCTTCTACCTTTTCTACTTTTTTTCTTTGCCATTTTTCAATCTTCATCTTCTTTTTCTTCATCTTCATTTTTCTTCTTTCTTTTTCTTCTCCGTTATACTTCTTCTTCTTCCTCATTCTTCTTCTTCTTCCTCATTCTTCTTCTTTTTCTTCCTTTTCTTCTGCTTCATCTTTTTTCTTCATTATTTTTCTTCTTTTTCTTCCTCTTTCTTTTTCATTCTTCTTCTTTCTTCTTCATTCTTCATGTTTCGTCCTCTTCTTCTTATTATTCTTTTTCCTCCTTCTACATTATTCTTCTTCATTTTGTTTTTCATTAAAAGAGCACGGGCACAATTTACACCATTTTTTGACAACATGGTTCACGATCATCTGCAATTAGGCATCCAAATTTTATTCTTCTGACAATCTGAGTTGCAAACCCAACACTCAATCTCAACCGCACCTTCTAGTTTAAGAGGGAATCCAAATGCGATTGTCATAGAGAGTAGCTTAATCCTACGAAGGAGTTGGGTCTTCAAATCAGATTGTCAGAAGAGTAAAACTTGAATGCTAACACATGAGTTGATAGTAACCCATAGTGTCACAGAAAGGTGGAAAATAGAAGAAGAATGAAAAAGAGTAAAATAAGAAGATGAATGAGAAGAAGAAAGAAGATAAAGAATGATGAAGAAGAATGAAGAAGAAAAAGGAAAAAGAAGACAGAAGAAGAAGAATGAAGAAGAAAAAAAAAAGGACATGATGTAAGAAGAAGTGGAAGAAGAATAAAGAAGAAGAAGAGGAAGTGCGCCCACGCCCTTTAGAAGTGCGCCAGCGCACTTCAGAAGTGCGCCCGGCCTTCTACATTTTTTTTTTTGTGGTAAATTTCATCTGATTCTTCTTTCTTTTTCGTTATTCTTCTACTTTTCCTTCTTCTTTCTTTTTCATTCTTTTTCTTTCAACTACTTTCTTCATCTTCTTCTTTTTCTTCATCATTCTTTTTCTTCGTTCTTCATGCTTCTTCTACAATCTTCTTCTTCATTCTTCTTCTTCTATGTTCTTCTTTCTCATTTTTTTCTTCATTCTTCTTCATCATTCTTCATTCTTCCTCTCTGTTCCTCATTCTTCTTCTACATTCTTCTTTTTCTTTATCTTCTTCTTCTTCTTCTATGTCCTTCTTTCTTCTTTCTCGTTGTTTTCTTCATTCTTCATCTTCATCTTCTTTATTCGTCTTCTTCTGCTTCAATAATCTTCTTCTACTTATTCTTCTTCTTTTTTCTTCGCCGTTTTTCAATCTTCATATTCTTTTTCTTCATCTTAATTCTTCTTCTTTCTTTTTCTTCTTCGTTCTTCTTCTTCATTCTTCTTCTTTTTCTTCCTTTTCTTCTGCTTCATCTTTTTACTTCATTATTCTTCTTCTTTCTCTTCCTCTTTCTTCTTCATTCTTCTTCTTTCTTATTCTTCAGAAGAAAGAAAGATGTTTCATCCTCTTCTTCTTATTCTTCCTTTCCTCCTTCTACATTATTCTTCTTCGTTTTCTTTTTCATTCAAAGAGCACGGGAACAGTTTGCACCATTTTATTACAACATGGTTCACGAAAATCTGCAATTTGGCATCCAAATTCTATTCTTCTGAGAATCTGAGTTGCATTCCCAATACTCAATTTCAACTGCACCATCTAGATGCAGAGGGAATCCAAATGCGATTCTGCTAGAGAGTAGCTTAATCCTAAGAAGGAGTTGGGCCTTCAAATTAGATTTTGAGAAGAATAAAACTTGGATGCTAACACATGAGATGATCGTAATCCATAGTGTCGCAGAAAGGTGGAAAAGAGAAGAAGAATGAAGAAGATGAAAAATAAGAAGATGAATGAGAAGAAGAAAGAAGAAGAAGAAGAATAAAGAAGAGGAATGAAGAAGAGAAGGAAAAAGAAGACGGAATAAGAGGAAAGAAGAAGAAAAAGGAAAAAGGACATGACGAAAGAAGAAGTGGAAGAAGAATAAAGAAGAAAATGAGGATGTGCACCAGCGCACTTGAGAAGTGCGCCCGCGCCTTTCAGAAGTGCGCCAGCACACTTCAGAAGTTCCCCAGCGCCCTTCTACAACATTTTTTTTTTTAAATTTCTTCTGATTCTTCTTCTTTCTTTTTCGTTCTTCTTCTACTTTTTCTTCTTTCTTTTTTATTCTTCTTCTTTCAAGTACTTTCTTCATCTTCTACATTTTCTTCATCATTCTTTTTCTTTGTTCTTCATGCTTCTTCTTCATTCTTCTTCTTTATTCTTCTTCTTTCTATGTTCTTCTTTCTTATTCTTGTCTTCATTCTTCTTCTTCATTCTTCATTATTCTTCTTTGTTCCTCATTCTTCTTCTACATTCTTCTTCTTCATTCATTCTTCTTCTACATTCTTCTTCTTCATTCATTCTTCTTCTTCTTCTATGTTCTTCTTTCTTCTTTCTCGTTGTTTTCTTCATTCTTCTTCATCTTCTACTTCTTCATTCATCTTCTTCTGCTTCATTCGTCATTTTCTACTTATTCATTTTCTTTTTCTTCTTTTTTCCTCGCCATTTCTCAATCCTCATTTTCTTTTTCTACATCCTCATTCTTCTTATTTCTTTTTCTTCTTCGTTCTTCTTCTTTTTCTTCCTTTTCTTCTGCTTCATCTTTTTTCTTCATTATTTTTCTTCTTTCTCTTCCTCTTTCTTCTTCATTCTTGTTCTTTCTTCTTCTTCATTCTTCATGTTTTGTCCTCTTCTTCTCATCTTCTTTTTCCTCCTTCTACATTATTCTTCTTTATTTTCTTTTTCATTCATAGAGCACGGGCACAGTTATCACCATTTTATGACAACATGATTCACGATCATCTGTAATTAGGCATCCAAATTTTATTCTTCTGACAATCTGAGTTGCAAACCCAACACTCAATCTCTACCGCACCTTCTAGATGCAGAGGGAATCCAAATGCGATTGTGCTAGAGAGTAGCTTAATCCTAAAAAAGAGTTGGGTCTTCAAATCAGATTGTCAGAAGAATAAAACTTGGATGCTAACACAAGAGATGATCGTAACCCATAGTGCATAGAAAGATGGAAAACAAAACAAGAATGAAGAAGAAGAAAATTAAGAAGATGAAAGAGAAGAAGAAAGAAGAAGAAGAATGAAGAAGAAGAAGGAAAAAGAAGACGGAAGAAGTAGAATGAAGAAGAAAAAGAAAAAAGGACATGATGGAAAAAGAAGTGGAAGAATGGTAAAGAAGAAAAGGAAGTCGTGCCACCCTTCTACATCTTTTTTTTTGTTTTGGGGTAAATTTCTTCTGAATCGTATTCTTTCTTTTTGGTGCTTCTTCTACTTTTTCTTCTTCTTTCTTTTTAATTCTTCTTCTTTCAACTACTTTTTTCATCTTCTTCTTTTTCTTCATCATTCTTTTTCTTTGCTCTTCATGCTTCTTCTACATTCTTCTTCTTCATTCATCTTCTTTTATGTTCTTCTTTCTCATTCTTTTCTTCATTCTTCTTCTTCATTCTACATTCCTCTTCTCTGTTCCTCATTCTTCTTCTACATTCTTCTTCCTCTTCTTCTATGTTCTTCTTTCTTCTTTCTCGTTGTTTTCTTCATTCTTCTTCATCTTCTTCTTCTTCATTCGTCTTCTTCTGCTTCGTTCTCCTTCTTCTACATATTCTTCTTCTTTTTCTTCTTTTTTCTTTGCCATTTTTCAATCATCATTCTTCTTCTTCTTCATCTTCTTCTTTTTCTTATTATTCTTCTTCTTCATTCTTCTTCTCTTTCTTCCTTTTCTTCCGCTTCATTTTTTTCTTTATTATTTCTCTTCTTTCTCTTCCTCTTTCTTCTTCATTCTTCTACTTTCTTCTTCTTCATTCTTCATGTTTCGTCATCTTCTTCTTATTCTTCTTTTTCCTCCTTCGACATTATTCTTCTTCGTTTTCTTTTTCATTCAAAGAGCACGGGCACAGTTTGCATCATTTTATGATAACATGGTTCACGATCTTCTACAATTAGGAATCCAAATTTTATTCTTCTAATAATTTGAGTTGCAAACCCAACACTCAATCTCAACCGCACTTTTTAGATGCAGAGGGAATCCAAATGCGATTGTGCTAGAGAGTAGGTTAATCCTAAGAACGAGTTGGGTCTTCAAATCAGATTGTTAAAAGAATAAAAATAGGATGCTAACACATGTGATGATCCTAACCCATAGTGTGACAGAAAGTTGGAAAACAGAAAAAGAGTGAAGAAGAAGAAAAATAAGAAGATGAATGAGAAGAAGAAAGAAGAAGAAGAATGAAGATGAAGAAGGAAAAAGAAGAAGGAAGAAGAAGAATGAAGAAGAAAAAGAAAAAAGGACATGATGAAAGAAGAAGAATAAAGAAGAAGAAGAGGAAGTGCGCGAGAGCCCTTCAGAAGTGCGCGAGCGCCCTTTTACATCTTTTTTTCTTTTTGTGGTAAATTTTTTCTGATTCTTTTTCTTTCTTTTTAGTTCTTCTTCTACTTTTACTTCTTTTTTCTTTTTCATTCTTCTTCATTGAACTACTTTCTTCATCTTCTTCTTTTTCTTCATCATTCTTTTTCTTTGTTCTTCATGCTTCTTCTACATTCTTCTCCTTCATTCTTCTTCTTCTACGTTTTCTTTCTCATTCTTTTCTTCATTCTTCCTCTTCATTCTTCATTCTTCTTCTCTGTTCCCCATTCTTTTTCTATATTCTTCTTCTTCATTCTTCTTCTTCTTCCTCTATGTTCTTCTTTCTTCTTTCTTCTTTCTCGTTGTTTTCTTCATTCTTCTTCATCTTCTTCTTCTTTATTCGTCTTCTTCTGCTTCATTCGTCTTCTACTAGTTATTCTTCTTCTTTTTCTTCTTTTTTCCTCACCATTTTTCAATCTTTATCTTCTTTTTCTTCGTCTTCATTCTTCTTCTTTCTTTTTCTTCTTCGTTCTTCTTCTTCTTCTTCTTCTTCTTCTTCTTCTTCTTCTTCTTCTTCTTCTTCTTCTTTTTCTTCCTTTTCTTCTACTTCATCTTTTTTCTTCAATTTTTTTCTTCTTTCTCTTCCTCTTTCTTCTTCATTCTTATTCTTTCTTCTTCTTCATTTTTCAAGTTTAGTCCTCTTCTTTTTATTCTTCTTTTTCCTCCTTCTACATTGTTCTTCTTCGTTTTCTTTTTCATTCAAAGAGCACGGGCACAGTTTGCACCATTTTATGACAACATGGTTCACGATCATCTACAATTAGGCATCCAAATTTTGTTCTTCTGACAATCTGAGTTGTAAACCCAACACTCAATGTCAACCTCACCTTCTAGATGCAGAGGGAATCCAAATGCGATTGTGCTAGTGGGTAGCATAATCCTAAGAAGGAGTTGGGTTTTCAAATCTGATTGTCAGAAGAATAAAACTTGGATGCTAACACATGAGATGATCGTAACCCATAGTGTCACAGAAAGGTGGAAAACAGAAGAAAGATGATGAAGAAGAAAAAAAAGAAAATGAATGAGAAGAAGAAGGAAGAAGAATGAAGAAGAATGTCGAAAAAAGAAGGAAAAAAAAGGCGAAAGAAGAAGAATGAAGAAAAAAAAAAAAAAGGGGACATGATGAAAGAAGAAGAATAAAGGAAGAAGAAGAGAAGAAGTGGCACGAGCCCTTCAAAAGGGGAGGCGCCCAGCGCCTTTGAAGTGTGCACGAGCGCCCTTCAGAAGTGCGCGAGCGCCCTTTTACATCTTTTTTTCTTTTTGTGGTAAATTTTTTCTGATTCTTTTTCTTTCTTTTTAGTTCTTCTTCTACTTTTACTTCTTTTTTCTTTTTCATTCTTCTTCATTGAACTACTTTCTTCATCTTCTTCTTTTTCTTCATCATTCTTTTTCTTTGTTCTTCATGCTTCTTCTACATTCTTCTCCTTCATTCTTCTTCTTCTACGTTTTCTTTCTCATTCTTTTCTTCATTCTTCCTCTTCATTCTTCATTCTTCTTCTCTGTTCCCCATTCTTTTTTTACATTCTTCTTCTTCATTCTTCTTCTTCCTCTATGTTCTTCTTTCTTCTTTCTTCTTTCTCGTTGTTTTCTTCATTCTTCTTCATCTTCTTCTTCTTTATTCGTCTTCTTCTACTTCATTCGTCTTCTACTAGTTATTCTTCTTCTTTTTCTTCTTTTATCCTCACCATTTTACAATCTTTATCTTCTTTTTCCTTGTCTTCATTCTTTTTCTTTCTTTTTCTTCTTCGTTCTTCTTCTTCTTCTTCTTCTTCTTCTTCTTCTTCTTCTTCTTCTTCATTCTTCTTCTTATTCTTCCTTTTCTTTTTCTTCATCTTTTTTCTTCAATATTTTTCTTCTTTCTCTTCCTCTTTCTTCTTCATTCTTATTCTTTCTTCTTCTTCATTCTTCAAGTTTAGTCCTCTTCTTTTTATTCTTCTTTTTCCTCCTTCTACATTGTTCTTCTTCTTTTTCTTTTTCATTCAAAGAGCACGGGCACAGTTTGCACCATTTTATGACAACATGGTTCACGATCGACTACAATTAGGCATCCAAATTTTATTCTTCTGACAATTTGAGTTGCAAACCCAATACTCAATGTCAACCTCACCTTCTAGATGCAGAGGGAATCCAAATGCGATTGTGCTAGAGGGTAGCATAATCCTAAGAAGGAGTTGGGTTTTCAAATCTGATTGTCAGAAGAATAAAACTTGGATGCTAACACATGAGATGATCGTAACCCATAGTGTCACAGAAAGGTGGAAAACAGAAGAAAGATGATGAAGAAGAAACAAAAGAAGATGAATGAGAAGAAGAAGGAAGTAGAATGAAGAAGAATGTAGAAGAAGAAGGAAAAAGAAGACGAAAGAAGAAGAATGAAGAAGAAAAAGAAAAAAAGACATGATGAAAGAAGAAGTGGAAGAAGAATAAAGAAGAAGAACTGAAAGGGCGCTGGCGCACTTCTAGAAGCAGAGGAAGTGCCCTAGCTCACTTTAGAAGTGTGCCAGCGCCCTTCAGAAGTGCGCCCGTGTTTTTTTTTTTTTTATGGTAAATCTCTTCTGATTCTTCTTTATTTTTCGTTCTTCTTCTACTTTTTGTTCTACTTTCTTTTTTATTCTTCTTCTTTCAACTACTTTCTTCATCTTCTTCTTTCTTATTCTGCTTCTTCATTCTTCATTCTTCTTCTCTGTTCCTCATTCTTCTTCTACATTCTTCTTCTTCATTCTTCTTCTTCTTCTTCTATGTTCTTCTTTCTTCTTTCTCGTTGTTTTCTTCATTCTTCTTCATCTTCTTCTTCTTCATTCGTCTTCCTCTGCTTCATTCGTCTTCTTCTACTTATTCTTCTTCTTTTTCTTTTTTTTTCTTCACCATTTTTCAATCCTCATATTTTTTTTCTTCATCTTCATTCTTCTTAATTCTTTTTCTTCTTCGTTCTTCGTTCTTCTTCTTCTTCTTCTTCATTCTTCTTCTTTTTCTTCATTTTCTTCTGCTTTACCTTTTTTCTTCATTATTTTTCTTCTTTCTCTTCCTCTGTCTTCCTCATTCTTCTTCCTTCTTCTTCTTCATTCTTCATGTTTCATCCTCTTCTTCTTGTTCTTTTTTTTCCTCCTTCTACATTTTACTTCTTCGTTTTCCTTTTCATTCAAAGAACATGGGCACAGTTTGGACCATTTTATAATAACATTTTAGACGATCATGTGTAATTAGGCATCCAAATTTTATTCTTCTGACAATCTGAGTTGCAAACCCAACACTGAATCTTAAGCGCACCTTCTAGATGCAGAGGGAATCCAAATGCAATTATGCCAGAGAGTAGCTTAATCCTAAGAAGGAGTTGGGTCTTCAAATCAGATTGTCAGAAGAATAAAATTTGGATGCTAACAAATGAAATGATCGTAACCCATAGTGTCACAGAAAGGTAGAAAACAAAAGAAGAATGAAGAAGAAGAAAAATAAGAAGATGAATGAGAAACAGAAAGAAGAAGAATGAAGAAGAATAAGGAAAAGGAAGAAGGAAAAAGAAGACGGAAGAAGAGGAATGAAGAAGAAAAAGAAAAAAGGACATGATGAAAGTAGTTGTGGACGAGGAATAAAGAAAAAGAAGAGGAAGTGCACCAGCGCACTTTAGAAGTGTGCCAGCGCCCTTCTACATTTTTTTTTGTGGTAAATTTCTTTTGATTCTTCTTCTTTCTTTTTCGTTCATCTTCTACTTTTTCTTCTTCTTTCTTTTTCATTCTTCTTTTTTCAACTACTTTCTTCATCTTCTTCTTTTCTTCATCGTTCTTTTTCTTTGTTCTTCATGTTTCTTCTACATTTCTTCTTCTTTATTCTTCTTCTTATATGTTCTTCTTTCTTATTCTTTTCTTCATTCTTCATTCTTCTTCTTTGTTCCTCATTCTTCTTCTACATTCTTCTTCTTAATTCTTCTTCTTCTTCTTCTATGTTCTTCTTTTTTCTTTCTCGTTGTTTTCTTCATTCTTCTTCATCTTCTTCTTCTTCAATCGTCTTCTTCTGCTTCATTCATCTTCATCTACTTATTCTTCTACTTTTTCTTCTTTTTTGTTCGCCATTTTTCTTCATCTTCTTTCTTCTTCTTTCTTTTTCTTCTTCGTTCCTCTTCTTCTTCTTCTTCTTCTTCTTCTTCTACTTCTTCTTCTTCTTTTTCTTCCTTTTCTTCTGTTTCATCTTTTTTCTTCATTCATCTTCTTCTTGTGATCTAAACAACCTGCAATTACAGAGATGAGACAACGGAATTGGGCGACTAAGCCCAGGGTACACTCCGATGCCTAAGTTAGATTCCCAATGTAAACAGTCAAGAGATAGCAAGAAACTATCTCTATTTTAGAAAAAGAGAGAAACGATGAGAGTATTTGGGTGTACGAGAATGGTTGTGAGAGAGAGATTGTGAATTGTGAGATGAGATGATTTACCTTAGGGGGTCGTCCCCTACTTACAGAGATTGGGAAGAGGGATGGAGTCACTAGGATTCAGGGAAATAGATCGCCAATAGGACTGTCAAGTATCGCTCTGAGGGATACCCAGGTCATAGACTCCGAGTAAGAGTGGGAGACCGTAGCCAAGGAAGCTAAGTCCGTCAACAGGGACAGTGACTCGTGTCACCCTATGAGTGGTCGTAGAGCCGTGAAAGTCAGTGTCGCATCACACTAGGTGAAGGACTCCCCTGTCGTGACATAGTTATTTTAAGACTCTGACCTCCTACCAAAAACTTAACCGGGTAGGTCTATACCTCTGACCAGTATCGTGTCATAAAAGGACTATGACTCCAAGCGGTATAAGCCGAGCACAATGCATCATATGCGGTCGACTCCGACGATGAGTGTTGACACGTGTATGATTTTAAGTGGATGATGTTTTTCCCACATAATAGATGCCCCTTGCGCTGTCGGATTCAAGGAATTTGATAGTGCAAATATACCAAACAAAATGCCAAGATCCGCTCGGATACCTTGAAACTATGATCAGTCGCAAACGTTGGTCGTACCAACATCCCCCGAAAATTCCCCACCATGATCTAAATTTACATTTAGGTGGATGGCAATTGTCACCAACCGCCCATACGACCAGTCGATGTGCGGAACTCGAGGTGTCAGACTCGTGAACCGTCGTTCTGCTCAACCGTAGATCTTCAAGCAATTCGAACTGCCACGCCCATCGAATGGCCACAAACGGCGCACCTCAGGACGGGCGCCAATAAATAGCCGTTACAATAGCGAACGGTCGGCTCCATCGGGCGATGGAGATTAAATCCGATCGTCTCGAGAATGGCGCCATAAATATCTCGTCATCATTGCGGATGACGTCGACTGTCACATCGCTGCCCGGCGCGGCGAGCGTTGGCCACTACTGTTCCACCACGTGGTCGGAACCCGAAAAGCCAGTTTTCAAACTTGACGCCTATAAATACTTCTCAAACACTTTCATTTGATCATTTGGTAGAGCGGAGACCGGAGTTTTCTTTGCGCGGTCAGAGTTTTGACAAGTCTTCAAGTAAATCGTGCATCTCTTCTGTAATTTCCAAACAGTAAGTCTTCTCACCCTGTCCTTCCTTTTCATTTCTCTTCCATTTCATGCTTAGTAGTTCTTGTTCGTCCAATAGTGTCAAACCTTTAGGAAGAGTGAAAGAGAGTGAAACCATGGCCTAGTACAGGACCTCATCTTCGGAGAGGTCGTCCGACTCTATGGATGGGTTCTCCGTCGCCCCAAAGCCTCCTAGTAGGAAGAGGAGGGCTTGAGACTCTGTTAGCTAGGAGTTTGGGTCAGAGACCACCGAGTGGGCGGACTCTGGTGGAAGGGCCATTGCTCAAAATCTTCGAAAGTCATCCCTTCCGGCTTCCAATCCGGCATCCCGAAGAAGAACTTGGGCAGATCCTCGACGCCGTCGGCGTAGTCACCCAGTGGCACCACGCTCCGGCGGCTCCTCGCCAAGAGTGGTGGTCCAATCATTCCTCCTTCGACAAACTCTCTGCATGGAGGGTGCCGAGCAAGGTCGTCTTCGAGATGGCTTTGTCCCAAATCCGCAAAGCCTACCAGTTGGAGGAGCCGATGACCGATGTCTTGGTCCGACTCCCATCCTCTGAGGAGAGGGCCTCAGCCAGAACGTTTGAAGGTTTGCAGGTATGAGCACGCCCTGAATTCTGGCCTCTGTTTTCCCCTTCACCCCCTCGTAGTCAACATTTTGAAGACGTATCGCATCGCCCCATCTCGGCTGACTCCGAACGGGTGGCGGTGTATTTACGTCTTCATCATGTTCGTCGTCCGCATAGGAGAAACTCCGACCGTGAACTTGTTCCGGTTGCTCTTCTAGTTTTCTAGTCTGATCGAGACCCGCTCCATGAGTGGGTGATACTACTTTAGTCAGAGGAGTGTGAAAAAGCTCCCACTAATATCTCAGAAGCCCTCTTCCATCCACAAGTGGAAAGCAAAATTCTTCTTCGTGGTCCCCCGACGGGTGGCCCTGCTCTGCCCTTGTCCAACGTGTAGCTGGTGGTCGATGTGACAGGGCTCAACAAGGTCCCTTTCCTGACCACAGAGGAGAGATGGGCCCAATGCAAGGTCTTTGGAGGGCCGACGGTCTGGTATGTCGACTGGCGGATCCCGTGAAGTTGGCCGAGCCACGACCTACTAGGTGAGTCTTGATTCTAACTGTTGAACTCCGATCGTCCATTTTATTATAATGGCCGACTTTGCTTTTTTATTTTGTCGCAGTGAACTTCTCCAATGACCAACTGGTCGCTCGGATCCTACGGAAGCAGGCTGCCGATGCCGATAGGGCGATTGATCGGATAGACGATCAAACAGGCGTGGCCCCTCCAAAGGCACGTGTGACAGCGGAGGACCCCAAGGGCAAGAGGCCCATGGTTGAGGGTCCGCCCAAGAAGAAAATTCAGTCGGCCCAAGAGTTGCCGGCTGACATTTACAAGTCCAGGCTGATAGTACGGGTTGGTCGGCCTGACAAAGACAAGAAGGGGGCTGCGAGGAAGGAGGTCCAACCCCTCCGGGCAATGAAGGTGGTCGATCTGACCCTGACCACTGATCCCAAGGTGCAAGGGGGGCTGTTCCCCCATGGAAGGGTGACTCCGAGAAGAAGGCGGAGGCGGCTAAGAAGGCGGAGGCGGCGACCTTCGTTCCACAGCTTGGGCTGAAGGACACTGACTCGGTGTTTAAAAGCGCGAGGGTGGTGAGGATCATGCTGACGGAGAATCGCCTCCCGGAGGACGTCGTTCTCTCTTCCTCCTTAGAGATGTCCAATCTATTGAAGAGGACCTTCCTTCCCATCACCCAGGTATGATGGTTAACATTTTTTCTTCTGATCATACTTTATTTTATTTTATGCTTGACTATTAACTAACTATTCCATCCTTCTGGTATGCAGGGAAGCAACCTCGTGGCCGACCTCAGCCAGAAAGCTGCGGGCTTGGCGGTTGACATGGAGGAGAAGGAGGAATTGGAGTCTTCTTTGAGGGAGGCTCGGCGGCCGTCGAGGGACAAGTTGAAGGACAAGACCTCCGAGGCCAAAGGCCTCGTTTTAGAAGACCAATCTC